>JAQBSW010015218.1:0-10198 GCA_029291075.1 Eudiplozoon nipponicum | reverse complement strand
CAAAGGGCTTCTGCATACTTGACTTTGAATTGTGCGCCATTTTCAGTTTCGAGCATTACTGTCCTCGATTGGTTGTATCCTTCTGGGCCTGCTGCAATTGTTTCATTTTTCTTCATTTAAAATTTGATCGATTTCTACAATATACGCCTGCTAACACTGTCTTATATTTTTTATTGATGCACGCATTTGGGGACGTTCTGGAACAGGTAATTTAATAATGCTGTTTTTCGCGTCTATTTATTTCCCGATTATTTGTTCGGATGTTTTGTAACGCGAAAGTTTTCACATCCCGATTGCCTAACATGAAGTGTCAATTTAATAATTAAATTCGATTGATATGGAAGCTCATCTTAAATTTGAAGACACTAGCATGTTAGCGCAAGACATGGCAAGTATGAATTTAGCAGATGTGAATGAAAATACAAGCTTATCAGATTCTACTGCAAATTATAGGACTGAACACGATTTGGCATCTATGGGGTTCTCAGACACAAATAGGTTAGGAGCCTCTACACCAATAAATTAATTAACCTCCACATACACCCTCATGTTTTAGAGGTTTATTCATACATTACAAAGTCCTCATTCTGCGGTTTCTTGATGACTCTTCCGGAATGCGTTTCAACGTGTTTTGCTGTTACTTCACTAGGTTTCGCTTTCAAATTGCATTGATCACTTTCCTCAGCCGGCTTGTTTTTATCCTTACTTCTTTTCTACATTTATCTGGCTCTTCCTTTTTCTCACACATTTTTATCTTCTTGATGCTTAGATGAATACCGTTCTTCCTTCTCCTCCTCCGTCTATGTAAACTGCGGAATTTAGCCATCTAGTGCTACTAACCCTACTGTGCCATTTATTTCTATAAATGCATTTTTATCAGTCATATGATTGACTTTAAATGGCCTCTTATAGAGTGAAGTCAGAAAAATTTTCTGTTCTAGTTAGTTATGTATACATGAGATGCCAGCTTTAAATCTGAAGATACATAGCATATAGACCTTAGACTTCTAGTTTTAGTTGGAGCTAAACGACTCATTTTATCTCTCAATGCTCCAACAAACCAAACTACTGAACTAGAAGCCTAATCGAGATAACTTGGAGCTTCTGTTAGAAGATCTCTAGGTAATCTTAATGATTCTCCATAAACAAGTTCTACTATGGATGTTCCTAACTGAGCTCTGTATTTGTTTCGCATTGCCAGCAAAACTATGGGTAAATCATGTATCCAACTAGATCCACCAGTGCTGCGTAATGCAGAATTCAGCTTCCTGTACAGTCGCTCAACCATCGCATTAGCTCTGGGATTATATGCACATGTGTGTCTTACTTCTATCTCTATAATATTTAATGATCTGATAAATGGTTCAGACATAAACTGACTACCACGATCAGTAGTTACCCTTATCGGTATACCATATCGCGACACACAATTATGCAAGAACATGAGTAAGACTTCTTGAGATGTCATGTCCTTCAGTATTGCTACCTCAAACTGACGACTGAAACGATCAACCATTGTGAGTAAAGACTTTTGGCCAGAAATTTCGGACATTTATACTATATCAATATTTACTTGCATGAAACGACCCGCTAGTATACCAATCGTTTTAATTTCAGTTTTAGTATGATGCCAAACCTTACGAGTTTGACACCGGGCATATATCCTTACCCTAGCTTTTATGACTTTAGACATCTTAGGCCATACATATCTATCAGTGACCATCCTGATAGTTGCCTTAATTGAAGGATGACCAAATTCATGCAGCTGTTGAATTACCCTAAGCCTTAATTATAACGGTACATACGGTCTAGGCTGGCTCCTAGAGATTCCACATAGTAACCACTTGTCTCCAATCTTCCTGCGAGTATACTCAGACTTCTCTGCCAACACAGCTACTAAAGGATCAACAACTTGTGCTTCCATCAATTTCTAGACAAAATCATTGGAAGATACAACAGAGCATATGAATGAGTCCGAACGTATCATATCTTCATCTGATACGTCTGGTCTACTGAGAGTATCTGCCACCACATTCTCTTTTCCTGAGATATGACTAATGGTAAAATCAAATTCTGCGAGTCGGGTTATTTGTGAATTCACCCGCCGAGAATAATTTAGCCTATTAGCTTTCCCAAGGATACTTAACAACGGTTTATGATCAGTTAATATCATAAACTGATGTCCATCTAGGTAGTGCTCAAAATGCAACACTGCAGAATAAACTGCTAGTAACTCCTTTCCAAGCGTATCATATCGCTTCTCGCGATCTTGGAGTTTCCGACTATAGAATCCAATCGGCTTGACTATACCATTTTCTCGTTGATGTAACACTGCTTCTATGGCTACATCGGAAGCATCTGTGACCAGCTCAAACGGCTTAGTCCAATCCAAAGGTGCTAATGTGGTCATTTGGCTTAACAAATCTTTGGCCCTCTGAAATTTTTCCTTGTTGTCTTGGCTAAAATTAATAGTCCCGAACTTCTTATTCGTGCTCCGTTCACGAAATAAATGGCGAGTTAGCGGCCCCAAAATTTCAGCTAAACCTGGTATAAAACAACGATAAAAGCTAATCATCTCTAAAAATCTACGCAATTAATGTAAAATTCTGGGTTCTGGCACATTCTTGAATGGTTGGACCTCATCTTTCAATGGTTTGAATCCATTCTGGAAATGAAGTGTCCACGAAATTTAACAGTAGAACAACCAACCCTGCTGTTATCTGGCTTCACTACCAACCCATAATGTTCCAGCTTAGATAAAACGACGTCAAAGTGCTCCCGGTGTTCCTACCTGGATTGACTACATATAACTATGTAATCTATATACACTCTAGCAAATAGACAATCTTGAAGAACTTCCTCCATCAGACGCTGGAATGTCTGACTTGCATTCTTCAAAACAAACTGTGGTAAGCGGTATAGACTCTGCCTCCATAGATACTTGATAGTACGCTTTCTGCAGATCTAAGATAGTATTAACACCATACCCCATTGTATTCCTGAGCAAAGTACTCTGGTACGGTAGTAGATTCGATTTGTCTTTCGTTACCGAGTTCAATAGACGATAGTTACCACAAACCTTCCATTGACATGGTTTAGGTTTAGGAACTACCACTATTGGAGATGCAAAATTGGCCTTTGAACGCCTACAAATTCATTCTTCCCTCAGCCGCCTAAACTTTTCAATAGCAACCTGCTGCCTTTGTTATGCTAACAGATGAGCTTTCGGTGAACAGGATTGTGGTTCCACCAACTCGATTTGGTGTTCTATGCCTGTCTTCAATCCCTTTCGCTTAGCATTGAATGGCATAAACCCGGTCAGGTGTTTCTCGATGACATCCAAAAAGTCATGGGCGACGACGGGTCTGGGTAGTCTCACTGACCTAGCTACTGAGATCCCAGTCTCAACATAAATCACTATCCCAGTGCCTTGTCTAATGTTCCTAGATTTGGAATCTAACGCGAGGTAAAAAAGGATGAAAAAATCCATCCCAATGATGTTATCCTTAATATCAGCGACCAGAAAATTTCACGTAAATGGCAACCTCTGCCCCAGTGTTACTGAAAACACTTTAACTCTCTTAAACTGAATTGGACTTCCTTTGGCAGCCCATAGTTGATAATCTAATGTGGAGCTATCAATTTTCATCAAAACGGATCGAACTATGCTCACCTCTGCACCCTTGTCTATATAGAAATTTAACCCACTTAACGAACTTATTGTTGTTATAACCAGTAACCTCTCCAAGATTGCTTTCCAGCCGAAATCTCACAGATTTACAGACTGTATTACTGCGCGTATCTTCCATCGAAGCTTTCAAACCTTACTTCGATGATTTTAGGATGCCTCAAATAGGCATACATTGTAACCTGGCATGCGCACCCCCTTATGGCTCATATTAGCGGGGTTCTACTGGTTTTCCAGTAGCTTACACCAGACCACAGGAAGAATACTTCCTATCCATCGGGGACCACCCAACCTTGGAAACGTGCATCCTTCGTCTTGACACTTTCCAAATTTGGCATATTTACGATACAAAATGCACCACTTGCGTGGTCCTTCAACACCCTCGCGCGATTCGCCTCTCTGATGCTTGGAAATTGAACTTCGACCCCGAAAATTTACCCTATCCCAGTTGGAACATTTCCTCTTGGGTTTCATCCAACCCATATCCCTTCGGAGGGTACTTAATTCATTCTCTACGGTCTGGAGTCTCTTTGGAAGTTGTCTGAGTTGCTGCTCATGGCGTTAATCTGCTGTTACTGCATACATCTTATGTTCCTTCTGACGATACACTTTGTCCAAACCGTTGAGCTTCTTTGGCCACTCTAGTTCCAATGTATCATAGACATCTAAAGTGGCTCTTAGTCTAGCAGGCAATTCTGCTACAAATATACTGTTTATAACTTCCTCAGAAATATCAAGTCCGATGGATTTTGAAATAAGTCTGTCATAAAATTCAGATGGTTGTATATTTCCCATATTTTCCTGACATAATTAGTCAGTCCTCCGTCCTATTCTCTCGGGTGGATATCGTCCATGAAGTTTGTCAACGAGAAGCTCAAATGCATTTACAGGTTCGATCTCGGTAACAAATATCCTGCGTCTAAATAGATTCTTTCTAACAGGCTCAGGAAAATACCACCAGGCCGAGGCAAACCTTTCTGTAATGTCAGTCATTCTTTTTAGTTTATAATAAAATTTTGCATCTTCGACCCATTCAAAATGGCTGTCTGGTCTGTAAGTGGTGAGCTTAACATTGCTATCCATAGAATTTCGGCATAAGTGATCATCTACATAATATTTTTCCGCATAGAGTATCCTGCCGGGGTTGTCATATTGTGTAGAGGCCCCTTGGTCATTCCCAATAGAGCCTATGAGATGCCAGGTTCAGATAAACCATATATGTGTTATGATAATCTAATTTTGAACACTTAAATTTCTCAGAGCTATCTTTTAAACTACATTTCTTAAGTCCACCTGCTAATTGTTCTGTATCCTCAGTATCTTCTAAACCGGCCATAATTTTAAAATAAGATTCTTGCAAATATATATATATATATATATATATATATATATATATATATATATATGTATAATAACAATAAGTGTCCTCACCGAAACGTTGAATACCGCAGATGATAAAACGAAATTGTGAAGACCTTGAAGACAAATATCCACCCACCAATGGTGGGAATGTTGCGAGCAAGCTACTCTCTTTTTCAAAAATTTACAAAATTTACAATCAATTGCCAAAGGGGCTTAGAGAAACGCCTCCAACTAAAATGTCTTTTAAATTTTTATCTACCGAACTAGAAAAAGTGTTCAATCCTGCTGATATTTTTAATTTTGATTATGATAATACTTTCCCATGGTTAAATAAAAGACAGGATTAATTGTGTTTCAGCAACATAATTTCTCGAGATTCTATCTTCAAATTTTGTATTATTAAAACTGAAATGTTATGCATTATATAATCTTGTTAATCAACAATGCATACAATCAATTATTAGTCATGATTACCTTTTTTCTTACAAACTGTTATACTCGAATTATACCTTAATTTTTTCTAATTTTGATGAAGAATCTATCACTCTTTACAGCTGAACTTTCTGATGCTGATAAATTGTACAGTACAACTAATTGCTCATATATATGTGATGTGATATATTTTTATATTGTACATTTTATAATTTTATTATTTGATGGAACATGTGTGGTTTGAATCCAAATAAAGATATTCTATTCTATTATATATATATATGATGTGATATCTTTTTATATTGTACATTTTCTAATTTTATTATTTGATGGAACATGTGTGGTTTGAATCCAAATAAAGATATTCTATTCTATTCTATTCTAAAAAAATTACCTGAAGCAAATTCGAGATCCTTCCCAATAATGTTTATTAAGAACACTTTTACGTGATGCTTCAATACTTCTTGACAAAAGGTTTCAACTCAGAACCATGCAGCATAGCGTACCACGCAAATCAAAATCTTAGAACCAACTAACTTACAATCATTCACAAAGCCATGTAAAAAAAATTCGAAAATATGTACAAAAGAAATTTCCAAAAAAATTACAATATTTAAAAAAACATTATTGTTTTGTGAAATCAGTGTAGAGGAAGATATTTCCTACGACATAAAAGTCTTACTTTTGTCAGGACACTGTTTATACGTTGTGTTATTAGGCAAACGTAGTACTAAGTAACGGTATTTACATAAACTATGTTTAATTATTTTTAGTAAACAAATAACGAATCTAACTTTGTAAGAATTCTTTATTTGTCAGTTTTGAGTTGTCTGTTCTGTGTGCTGTAAGCAAAATGATCTCTGTTAACTTGTAACAACTTTCTGGTTTTATCATTATTATTTTGATTTTAGTAATCAATTTGTTTTACAACGAGATCAGGTTATTTTTTGTGTGTATTATTTGCTGTGATTAATATGGGTGCTGTTCTTAAATTTTGAGGACAACTGATAATTTGGTTCACGAGGAACTTAAGTGTTCCAAATTAGATGATCATACCGCATATATGGATTGTCCGGGCCTGGCATCTCAGAGGCTCTCTTCTGGTAGTGACCAAAGGGCCTCTACAAAAAATGGCGACCGCGCCAGGATCCTCTATGCGGAAAGATGTGATGTAGATGATCGCTTTTGTCGCAGTTCTATTGATAGAAATGTTAATTTCAATATGTACAGACCTGACTTTTATTTTAAACTAAAAAGAATGACCGACCCTATAAAAAGGTTTGTCTCGGCCTGGTGGTGTTTGCCTGAGCCTTTAAGAAAGAATCTATTTAAACTCAAGAAATTTGTTTCGGGGAACAACCTGAAAATGCATTTGAGCTTCTGGTCGAAGAACTTCATGGACGATATCAACCCGAGAGGATTGAATGGTCGACTAACTTGTTACGTCAGGAACAGATGGGAATCAACTTCCATCTGAATTTTATGAAAGACTTATTTCAAAATCCATCGGCCTTGATATTTCTGAGGAAGTTATGAACAGTATATTTGTAGCAGAATTGCCTGCTAGACTAAGAGCCACTTTGGATGTCTATGATACATTGTAACTAGAGTTGCCAAAGAAGCTCAAAGGGTTGGACAAATTGTATCGTCAGAAGGAACCTAAGGTATATGCAGTAACAGCAGATTCACGCCTGGAGCAGCAACTCAGACATCTCTCAGAGAGACTCTTGACCGTAGAGAATGAATTAAGTACCCTCCGCTGGGATCTGAGTTGGATAAAAAACAATAAGAAAAGTTCCAACAGAGGTAGAGTGAATTCTCGGAGTCGAAGTTCAGCTTCCAAGCATTGGAGAGGCAAATCGCGTAAGGGTGTTCAAGGACCACGCGAGTGGTGCATTTTGCATCGTAAATACGCCGAGTTTGGAAAGTGTCAGGAGGGGATGCACGTTTCCAAAGTTGGGTGGTACCCGATGGAAAGGAAGTACTCTTCCTGTAGCTTGCTTTAAGCCGCCGGAAAACTAGTGGAACCCCTACTAATAGGAGCCGTAGAAGGAGTTGCGCATGCAAGGCTCCAAGGTATGCATATTCGTTGAATACTAAAATCATCGAAGCTAAGTTCGTAAGCATCGATGGAAGAAACGCGCGATAATACAGTCCGTAAATCTGTTAGATTTTGGCTGGAAGGTGATCTCAAAGAGGTAACTGGTTATAACAACAATAAGTTCGTTATAACAGATCAACTTACCGGGTTAAACTTCTTAATAGGCACGGGTGCATAGATAAGCATAGTTCGATCCGATTGGGTGGAAATTGATAGCCCCACATTCCATTATCAACTATGGGCTGCCAATGGAAGTCCAATTGAGGTTAAGGAAGTCAAAGAATTGTCAGTGACATTGGGGCAGAAATCGCCATTTATATGGGATTTTCTGGTCGCTGATATAAAGGATAACATTATTGGGATGGACTTTTTGATTCATTTTAATCTTGCTCTAGATCCCAAATCTGGAACCATTGGACAAGGCACTGGGATAGTGACTTATGCTGAGACTGGGATCTCAGTAGATAGGTCAGTGAGACTAACCAGACCCGTTGTCGCCGATGACTTGGTGGATATCATCGAGAAACACCCGGTCGTGTTTCTACCATTAAATGTTAATCGCAATGATTTAAAGATAGGCATAGAACACCAAATGGAGTTTGTGAAACCGCTACCCTGTTCACCGAAGGCTCAACCGTTAGCACAACATAAGCAGCAGGTTGCTATTAAATAATTTAAGCGGTTGATGGAAGAAGGAATTTGTAGGCGTTCAAATTACAACTTTGCATCTCCAATAATGGTTGTTCCCATACCTGAACCAAGTCAATGGATTGTTTGGGGTAACTATCGTCTATTGAACTTTGTAAAAAAGGTGATTCGTATCCTCTACCGAACCAGAGTACTTTGCTCAGGGATATAATGGAGTATGAGGTACATACAACTTTAGATCTGCGGAGAGCATACTATCAAGTACCTAAGGAGGAGCACAATCAAGAAGACTGAGGACAGAAAACAATGCAATATGATAGCAAGACCTGGTGAAGTACAAGAAAAACATGCTGAAAATCGCTCAGGAAGAATTCAACGTCAGACGAAGAACAAGTATTACGTCTACTACTAGACGACTTTTTTTGAGAAGGTGGTGTATGTAGAGGAAGATATTTTCTCCGACATAGAAGTCTTACTTTTGTCAGGACACTGCTTATACGTTGTGTTACTATGCAAACTTAGTACTAAGTAACGGTTTTTCTATAAACTATTTTTAATTATTTTTAGTAGACAAATAACAAAGCTAACTTTGTAAGAATTGTTTATTTGTCAGTTTTGAGTTGTCTGTTCTGAGTGCTGGACGCAAAATGATCTCTGTTAACTTGTAACAACTTTCTGGATTTATCATTACTATTTTGATTTTAGTAATACATTTATTTTACAACGAGATCAGGTTATTTGTTTGCGTGTATTCTTTGCTGTGATTAACATGGAGGTTGTTCTTAAATTTGAGGACAACTGATAATTTGGAACACTTAAATTCATTATTAACTAAATTATCAGTTTTCCTCAAAATTTAAGAACAGCCTCCATGTTAATCACAGCAAATAATACAAGCAAATAAATAAACTGCTCTCGTTGCAAAACAAATTCATTACTAAAATCAAAATAGTGTAACGACACAAATCAATCGCCGACATATTGCGTAAATTAAATTCAAATTTATTTACGTTGCACCAATGAGAAAAAAGCAAAATTGCCGTTTAACCACGTTTAACCACGTTTAACCAATAGTGTGCAAGTAGACATATTGCATGCTATTTAAGCACGGTAATTTACCATGCAAGTCAGTTGGTCGTATCTGCGTTCTGCCTCGTGTTACACATGTGCGTGCTGTCGGCTGTCAATAACTACGCTGGATATTGATTTGTTTCACCAACAATTGGCAACATTCGTGACTCACCGTGTTACTCTTCAACCAGCAAGACGAGCCAATTAATGCAGAACTTCAACCAAGTTGTCCACATCGTGATAACAACAGCAGGAACCACAACCAGAGTCCACCCAAGGAACAGAACATCAACTTACATATATATAACTTACGAGAACGCCGCCAAGGCCCTGTTAAGGGCCCCCATATCAGTAACTAATCTCTATTCAGAGCACCTTAACCGAGTTTGTAACGTCGTACGGCATTTACTTGAAGCCGGGGCGTTTACAAAATTGGCGACCGCGCCAGGATATTGATTATTGTTCTGATTTTTTTGGTATAAATAAAATTGACTTCCTTTTTCATCTATTTGGGATAAAAATCGATTAAGATTTGCGTTTTATCTACCGTGATCGTGGTCTTCTGTGAATTTTGTTGGGTATATATATATATATTCGTGGTTTTGTGTTTGACCTTTTTTTTGGGGGGATATAATAATAATACATCGGCATCAAAGGCCAACGGGGCCTTTGTTCATCTTTTCTACGGCACCGTACGTACTCGTCAAACTCAATTACGGATTTTTGGAAGCAATTCAACTGTGGAAGCCTGTTTTTGGGTAAGCGTTTCGTTAAAGTATATTTATATATTTTCATATTTCTTATAAATTTATGCTTTTAAGATCCTGTAAGATTGTTAAAATGTCGGGTCCAAATTTAGATATTGATTTTCCTGTTTGGGATGGAGATAGTGAGCT
>JAQBSW010015217.1:0-10200 GCA_029291075.1 Eudiplozoon nipponicum | reverse complement strand
GTGCGATTATATGATCCATAGTTATTTGGAAACATGAGACACCATTCGTCACTCCGAAGGGAATGCGACGGAATTGAAACAAGCGTTCACACGCTTCGAAAGCAGTAAATACCTTTTCATGTTCTTGGATAGGTATTTGGTGGTAAGCGCTTTTGAGATCCAAAGTGCTGAATATATGATATTTTGAAATGGTTTCAGCCATTTGGTCTATTTTCGGCAAAGGATATGCTTCTAAGAGTGTTAATTTGTTGACTGTTTGGCTGTAGTCCACAACCATACGTTTCTTGTGATTCTCATTCGATACCACGAGAACTTGTGCTCTCCACGGGGATGTTGAAGGTTCGATAATGCCATCAGAAACTAATCTGTTTATTTCATCCCGGATAAATATTTCATCCATTCGATTGTACCTTCTTGATTTCGTAGCAATAGGCCTCCAGTTAGCAGTTAAATGGTGGAAAAGAGGCGGGGACGTAACAGATGCAGGTTTCAGTAAACAGACGGCGAATGACGATTTATGACCACCAAAAGAGATATTTACACTTTTATGCAATCCAAGGAAGTCATGACCGAGGAGTACGTCAGTACAAAGATCAGAAAGTATAGATAGCTTGATATTTTGATAAACACATGATTTGTATTGAATCGACACAAAACAATGGCCTTTGGTATGACTCGATAATGAGCTAGACGCCATGGTTATTGTTTCTCGTGAGGAGTGAATTTTCCAATTATTTTTCAAAACGAAGGCTTCTGAAACATAACTACAGGAACTGCCTGTATCAACGAGAGCATGACAATTTATGTTATTGACTTCTAGATTTATTACACATTTGGTGAGACAATCAGGAGCAGCAGCTAATACAGTTGCAGATATGGTAGGATGAAGCGTCGAAACCACTGGGCGGTGATTCTTAGAGCGACATACCTTTTGAAAATGTCCTTTGTTTCCACAACTTTTACAGAAGGCGTTTCTGGCCGGACATTTCCATCTTAAATGATAATCGTACCCACAAAAGTCACATTTTTGTTTAACAGCAGCAACAAGATTATCTGTAGATTTATCGGAGGTTGATGAAGGACAGAGTGGCTGAACCGTTGCAGTGTGTGCAGAATTCAAACAGTTTTGATATGATAATGATTGCTTTTCCGCCATTTCGAGACCATGTGCTTGATCAAAAGCCGCTTGAAAATTAAGTGAGTTGTGTTCTAAGAGACGTTGTCTGATTGAATTGGACTGGATTCCATTAATGAAGGCATCGCGCAGAGCATCGTCTCGATTTTCCTCGGCCGTAGTTGGTTTGAAATTGCATTCCCTAGCTAACGATTTCAGAATCTGAACAAATTGATCCAATGTTTGTCCATTTTCTTGTTTAGTAGTCGCGAGTATATGACGAACAAAGACTTCATTTTTCGGTCTGACATAGAGATTCATTAGAGTTTTGATAGTATGTATCACAGTCAACGATGTGTTCATATACGTTAGGAGAGACGTAGGAAATAAGAGTGTCTAATTTATCCGGATTCATGGATTAGACTGATTTTAGGAGGCCACAGAATGTACGATACCAATGATTCCATTGTTTTGCTGCATCTGGTGCACTAGGTTCAACATCAAATCTTTCTGGTCTGAGTAGGCGTTCCATGATTGGGTTATATGATGAATAAATTGTTCTGAATCACAGTAACAAGCACAGCAAACGGGCAGAGTGAGTCGAAAAGTCAGAAGAAAGAGTTGCCTAAAATATTAGGCTTTATTCATTATATAATGCAGATATACATGCTAAAAGACAAATCAAAACATATTAGTATACGAACGGTGTGAATATAAATGTGTGTACAAATAAACAATCATATCAGTCGCATTGTCGTTGATTTTAGATGATGTTAGCTTCACTATTGCAGGTTTACACATTCGTCTAGGAGATTGTACCGTCCTATTATTCCACATTCTTTGACCAAATATATAGTGGTTAAAGGGCGTAATACCGGCTCCTACCGATGAGTCGCCAGTAAGCACGAAACGAATGTGCATGAGATTATACTTTCCGTTCATGCTGCCTTTGGTTTATCCTTCTGGTCACAACTGAACTAATTTGTTACTAGGTTCGCAACGCCTAATACATACTTGCATATATATTAGTTCTCCGCAACAAACAGTATTTAATTGAAATCGTAGTTGCCTGAAAAATTAGCCACTGGATCTATGATGCGTCTAGAAGTTCTCGAGACTGGGCACCAAATTACTGCAAGCCCACACATGGGAATACTCGCAGCCTATTAACCGCCAACTTCAGCACAATTTGAGCCTGTTTCGAATCTTTTTCAATAATGAAGGCTTAAATTGAGTATATGTTCGCACCTGCTAACTATCATAGTTACTCATATTTGTTTGCAGAACAGGTACGAGAAAATTCGCATTTGTCGAAACAATAAATATCCTCCCAGATCGCAGAAACTATGCTCAAATGAACAGTGTGGAACCTATCTCGAACAGCCATCATTGTTGTACAAAGGTGATGAACTCAAACATTACATAGCTGCAGTACAGATAGTCTTCCACTGAGCGTATTTCTGGATAAGTGTGGCAAATTTTATTGCGATGACCAATAAACGTCGTTTCATATGGATTGAGGCGGTTGCTCAGGCTGCTTAGTGCGTTATTTGTGTGATATTTATCTTGTGGTCTAAGTTTAATTAGCTTTTGTTTCTCGGTTTTTTGCTTCGAATATTTTGTGCAGCTTCAGCGCTTCGCGTGAATCACATTAAAGAAGAACACATTTGATTCTATTCTGGGCAGAGTTTAGTGTTCAGTACCTTCCGTTGCTCAGACATTTTTCCTCCATTATCCTTTTGTCGACTTGTCCTTTATTCTGGTGGTTAAACTTGGGTTCCTGCCGATTTCTGTACAGTTCTTCTAATTTCTCCAATACGATTGCTTCCAGTTTTTCATGCAATCAAGACAAATAATTTAATGAGCTCCACCTAAAGAAGAAATAGACTAACCAAGTTACATTAGTTGGTATATAACTGAAAATTGTGTGTAGTGTAGTGTGCGGCAGTGTGGCTCATTGGTTATAGGACTAGATTCCGAAGCAGACGTGCCCAGGTTCGAGCCCTGTCCGCGGCAAATTCTGGCCAGTACATGATGAGTTCCCAATAAGGACGAAACCGGTCAAATGGATGAAATGCCTTTTCTACACTACACAATTCTTAGTTTATACTGACACAATGTAAGTAATTAATGGGTCAGGTGTTTATATTAAGATTGCAACTTTGATTATAATAAAAAATAATTTAAAGCTCTGATTAAGTACCCGAAGCCAACATTTTTTGTCTGATAATACTGATATTTTAAGAACAGAACAATTAGACTGACGTGTGTGAAGTGTAAATTGACATTTATTATTGAGTGCAGTTTCAATTAGATGGATACACATGGGTATTAATTATATTTAAATAAATATATTTTCTGCTATATGTACACGCACACATGCACATACGTGACACGCACCTTTCTAATGATATGAACGAGGCAGTCCGGAGTACAAATCAAGGGGTTTGAGTGAGATTTCACGCATGCATGGTTCGTATACTTATATTGGTATGAGGTTATTACGAGTGTAGCTAATTTTTTTTTTTACTGCGGCTGACTCCTTTTGGAGGATAAGCCGGCTCCACATTTCATGGAGTTTCTAGGGAATTTGGTACAAGTGGTGTCCCCTCACCACTCGGCTTTTTGATCGAGGACGCACCCGTAGCCTTTGCACATCCAAGCGCAGTCTGCAAGGCAGCAGTCTATAATTTAAGGGAGGATATAATTATATTACTTTAAAGCATAAAATTCGTTAATTATGCCTAATATTTTATCGATCTATGATCAAAATATAAACAACCCATCTTCCAGCACTGAGTAAACCGGACAATCAGTGCTATTCCAAATGCAATAATACGGGGAGAAGCAGGGATCATATTTTTACTGCGATTTTATTACTTGAACAACGTTATCATTGTCCTGTAATAACTGTCTTTCTAGTCAATTTGCCGACGTACTGTGATGATGATCCCAGAAGGTCGAAACCCATCATTGCGTGCGACTGGCGGTAGTTGTGTTATGCTTTTCGACTATTGGTTAAATACAATTAGATTGTTGTTTACTTCAAGCTGGCAAACTGGATTTAAAGAATTGTCTTTCCAGTAAACTGAAATCATACAATTACTCATCTTGTTGATCTTTGAGATGTAACTAGTCGTACTGACAACAATAACATAAATCTGCCTAGCACTATTGGGATAATGAAACCCTATCTAATCTGAAACCTCGAATTCAGCCTTAATGTGCAGTTGACATTCTGAATGAGTAGTTGCGGAGAGCATGCTACATTTGCTGAATGATGCTTTAACTACTTGCGCTTGAATTAAGGTATTCTGGAAAGATGGTGTTTGTCAAACTTTGGCAGCGCACATTCTAACTGATTGCGCACTAAATATAGATTATCTGAAACGAGCGACCTAATGTTCTTTCACAGTCAATTAGTAACGGAATATTTTTTTCTAGTCATACGACAATCCATTTATTAAGTTTTCCATGATTTGGTACTGTCTAATTCACTTTGAACAATTATAATTGTAAACAAATCCTATTCGCTAGATGTTGTTTCGTTCTTATTTGATATTTTGGTGGTTTAATGTAATACTGTTATTAAATCGGTGCGATTTGATTTTAGCAGTTTTGGTGATTATTTTTATTTACCGTCGTTTCTATTTAACTCTACAGATTTTCAAGTATATAAATCCAGATTGCAGACATGAAGCCCATTTCTACTGGTCGTCTGATGGAAAAAACGTATGTCAATTCCTTCTAGTAACACAGCTCAACTTCTGCCTATTGTTTCCCATGGCCAATGTTACAAGTTAGTTTATGTAAGTTCTGGAGAATATGCCTAAATCAGCATGAAATATAGAAGTAATAGATTTCGCCTTCTGTCTTCCGATACATCAAGTCCCCAACTCATATTCTAGACAGTTTTACAGTGATACCTTTTAGATGCAAGCCTATTGAAGTCTACTTCACATATAAACATTCCTGATACGACTTTTATTCGTACTTACTGAACATACTATGTTACGAAACTGCGAAGAATACTAATTAACTGATTATCGTCGCTACTCTCATTTACAGTGAAAGCAAGTCTATTTGGAGTCATAGTGCGACTCAATATAAGTCAAATATATAAATGTTTTTCATACGGCAACGTTTAGGAGATATAACCATCCATTACTTAATCAAGGATGCGCAAAGCCTTATACACAATTGCGGAGTCTGCTCATAACCAAAATAATGATAAATGCTACATCAAAAGGTAATTCTTTCTTAAAATCATGTTTGCGAGCTTGAAGTAAACAACAATTCCATTGTATTTAACCAGTCGTCGAACAAAATGCCAAAACTACTTCAAGCTCGCAAAATGGATTTTTTAAATGTTACCTCCACCCGCGCAATCAATGATTGTTTAATTGTATTATGAAAGGATTATATTATGCCATAACTGTCGTCACGCAGGATAAACTGACTCACCTTATATTCTGATTCTTGTTAGACGCATAAGCTAAACCAAGCTACTGCACGTATCTTCATCCACAACTTTAGCCCCCTTCTCTTAATTTCTTCCTCTTCCTCGACGAAGTCAATTCCTATTGTGTATACTACGATATACCTTCATCTCAATTTTTAGACAGTTTTGAAGACTGATATAGACTTTAATTATATAATCTCTAGTTCAACGTGAAAATTTTCTATTTTACTCACTGATAATTAAAGCAAAAACTCCATTTTAGAGTATTAAGGCAATTTTATTTTATATATAAAGACTATCCGAAATTAACTTTTCTTTAAAGTCAACGATTCGAATGTGATACTAGGAAGTTCCAAGTTATTACATAAATGAAATATCGCATTGTAGTATAGTTTTTGCTAAAATAAAAACGGCTTTGAAATAAATTTTATGCAAATAATACTCTGCAACTCTGTGTTTCCTTACTTGGTAGTTTGTCAACTAGAACCATTAATATTAATTTCTGGAAAACCTGTGCGTGTAGTCCACCTTGTAGCACAACAGCTTGCTTATCTCTCTGTCAGATATGTTTTGAATGATTGCGCAGTGCAAGTATCATCTTCAGAGCTTCCACGAGTTACTTTCGTGGGTTGTCGCTTTACACTATCAGTTTCGCAAAGATCCGATTGATCCTCATTTCAAAATACACATCGAGTTCGTCTTTGTGATGGCTGGATGCTGACTCGTTCCTATCCTTCGAAGGTTTCGACGTCGTTCATACTAACCACTGGAGATGAGGTACGATCTAATCTTCGTTGACTGGCCTGCTGATGGAGCGGGAAATGCCGCTCTGAAACGTAGCCAGTCAACGTAGATTAGATCGTAACTCATTTCCAGCGCTTAGCATGAACGACGTTCAAGCTTTAGGAGGAAAGGGACGAATCGGCAACCAGCCACCACGAGGACGAACTCGATGCTTACTTGGAAATGGGATCATTTGTATCTTTGCGAAACTGATACTGTAAAGAGACAACCCACGAAAGCAACACATGCAATTTCTAAACTTGCTTGTTTGTTGTTATTTAGACTAACTGTGGCGGCGGTCTTCTATAGAAATCCGCTCATTCTAGTCCACAAAAAAGGCAAAACGAGTGACAAAATGGATATGAATATTCGTTCATTGACACGTTTATATTCAGATTCATGTTTATTCATGAATATATGGTTTTTTTTATTTTCAGCCTGTATGTACACTGTTTTGTGCAAATTATATGTATTTTTATAAGCATACGAACGTTCATGCCTTCATTTGTACATAGTACTCATGTCCTGCCTTGTATATCCTAAATTATACATATACTTTCCGCAAATGAGTCTGCATTTAGCAGTTCATGCGTATACGAATTGTTAAAATAGCGTGCAAATTAATTTAGCCATCTCGTTTACGCACACGTAAGCTAGATGAGGCAATTATATGTGGAGGAATGTGCATAAACATGAACAGAAATGTTCTGATAAAAGCATTTCCTTTTTGAATATGTGTCAGTTTGTGTCGTTTAATTTATAGGTGCGATACAAAGAGCACGGTGCTAAATAAGATTCCTGCTATGGATAGTTAAAAAATCAACTAACACACTAGTTATGCTGCTGCAAGTTGGACAAAATATACAAGTTTTCAGTTAATTTATAATAACAGTCATGAAAAGGCAAAAAGTGACAAATGTACTTTGAATAATAGAAAAAAATGTTATCAACCAGCTTTTGCCTGTAAAAGTGATCAACTCGATAAGCTGTCGATGCGAATAAAGGCCAGATATGTTTTCCGCTGCTGACTTTAGGGCATACTAATGCCGTATATTACCTTCTACCATGTTGCGAAGTACAGTCGTTCACGAAAAGTATACTAGTCTTAAAAAGCTGAAACACCACCTCCTACTCCAGCACCAACTCCGGTCGCTGATTCAATTGTGCTGCCGGCGTGATTGGATTTAAGACTGACCCCAGTCGTTTGTCTTTTCATGTTTAGCATAACACGTTGTCTCAGTTCCAGTTGTGAAAGTGGTCGCAGTTCCATAATCGACTCTTCTAACTCATCTGTAAAGCCGTCGCTGCGAATTTGAAACAAAATTAGAAACTACCGGTATTAATGCATCGAAAATTGTAGAATTTGTCATTTATATATATATATATATATATATATATATATAATGATTACATACTGCATTGACCATCACGCAGTATAAAAACGATCGCCTTATCTGTTGAGTCGTGTAGGGTGGATAAGCGAAATCAGGCTATTGCAGACACCATCTTCGATTCTGCATCATTCCTTCTCTTTCCGATTCTCAATCTAGTAGTTTCGCTCTTTTAGATGCTATGAATATGGTGAGTGTTGATCATATAACAACTCAATATCAGATTGCCAAATGTCGAAAATAGTTTAAGTAGACTATCATTCATTAAACCTAGGTTAGCTTTTAGCATCGGTGCAATTAATGTGCGCACATTAAATCAACAACAAGTGTTAGTATCCGGTACTCATCGATTTCAAAAATGTACCAGTTACTAACACAATAGCCATAGTTTTAGTATCCTTTACAGACTCGGTATATATATTATATAGTGTAAGTTAGCATTGAAGTCGCATTGTCGTTGACTTTAGATTATGTTAGCTTCACTATTACTGGTTTACACATTCGTCTAGGAGATTGTACCGTCCTATTATTCCACATTCTTCTACCGAATATATAGTGGTTAAAGGCGTAATACCGGCTCCTACTGATGAGTCGCCAGTAAGCACGAAACGAATGTGTATGAGATTATACTTTCCGTTCATGCTGCCTTTGGTTTATCCTTCTGGTCACAACTGAACTAATTTGTTACTAGGTTCGCAAAACCTAATACATACTTGCATATATATTAGTTCTTCGCAACAAACAGTATTTAACAAGAAGATCTTTCACGTACGTTGGATTAATTCGAAATGACTGTATGTTGCGTATCTGAAACCAAAATACATGATCTCACGTGCATTACAAAATAGGCTACATCATCCTTATCTACGCGCTATTGGCTTCGAACAACTGGTTCCACGTAGTTTTCTCAAGCCGGTAAATGGGGCGTCAGCACATGAGCTGAAGCTTGCTTAATTGAAGGATCCTTGTAAAGAGCTGACTTTGTGCGACACATTTAAATAAATCTACAAAAATCAATGCAAAAACTGTAATCAACGCTGCATTTTCGTTGTATCTGCATATCCTCCTACCGATTGTAACACAGAAGAAAGCAAGGATGCTTTTTACTCCGAACTAAGCTTTTTACTAAGTAGATCACGACGTTCACATGTATTCGTGGTTATGGGTGACATGGATGCTCAAGTGGGACGCCTAAGTAACGCAGAATATCATTTTGGTGGAAGATAAACTTTAAGCTCGACGCGCAATGATAAGGATGAACGACTGTTGGATATCTGCTCGGAATATAGATTATATCTAGTGTAAGTCGTTGCGCCGCGTGGCCTCATCCAGCTTCCTGACGACAGTGGTCATAGATGACGTAGTTGCATGCAGGATTGTCGTTCGTTTTGGAACCCTTACGTAGACTCTGACCATGCACTTATCCGCTGCTCATTTTTACTATAATTTTCCTGGAAAATAAATACGAATAAACCTGAAAGAGATGTTATCAAACTCGAACAACCGTCCTTCCGACAAAACCAAGGAGATATTATAAATTTAAAGCTTACTGGTCTTGATGGCAAAAATTCGAAATCACTTTGGACGACGATAATCACTACTATGCATAATGCAGGTACTACTGTATGTAGCATTGTAGGCCGCCATAGGAATAATCATTGGTTCTTTGTAAAATCTAGGGAGATATTCGAAAGAACGCCCTAAATTTCAACAAGCTCGGCTCATAATAAAATTCGTAGAATGTAAGAAGCTAACACTAGCGCAGTTTAAAAGTCGATCTCGAATACTTTTGGACCAGATACGCTGAATAGATAGAAAAAGCATTCGCATCAGGTAATAGCCGCTGTTTGATCCCACCTATCCGTGCAACAGATACAAGAAAATTATAAGTTAGCGAATAGGTGGGCTGAACACTTCAAAAATCAATTTTATTTGGCAACTGCGTCAGTACCGATTTCTGAAAGAATGCCTGTGTGGAGTGTTAATCTCGACAAACAGTAAGAATTAGTAATGTTAAATGCAATTTTATCTCTTAAAAGTCTCATAGCAGGAGGTCCTGATGGTTTGCATCTGGACTTATTTAAGAATGATGGCGATTTTATTTCAGGAGCGCTGACTAACTTTTTTTGTACCATATGAAATTACAACACCGTACCCCTTGCTTCGAATGGGTCGACCAGCATCTCTGTCTTCGAAAATGACAAGCGTAATTCGAGATGCAATTAAATCTATTAAACGTGTCATAGCAGCAGGCCCTAACGGTTTCCTTCTGGACTTATTTGAGAATGATGGCGATTTTATTTCGGGAGCGTTGACTAACTTTTGTTGTACTATATGAAATTAGAACACCGTACCCCTTGCTTCGAATGGATCAACCATAATCTCTATCTTCAAAAATGACAAGCGTAATTCGAGATGCAATTCTATCTATTAAACGTGTCATAGCAGCA
>JAQBSW010015216.1:0-10208 GCA_029291075.1 Eudiplozoon nipponicum | reverse complement strand
ATTAATGGGTCAGGTGCTTATATCAAGATCACAACCTTGATTATAGTTATTGTTCTCACCGCCCGCGCAACCAATTTTCGTTTAATTATATGAATGTTCATTTCAATACCACTTCCCTGTGTGTTACGTTGTCTGTTCAGTAATGACAGATTGGGTATCTTTAGTTAGAACTTTGGTTTTAAAGGAATGCCATATGAGCTCAATCTAAAAGAAAGAAGTCAAGCCAAGTTACATTAGTTAGTATGTAACTGAAAATTGTGTGTAGTGCGCAACAGAAGTCTTAGTTGTTATAAAACTAGATTCCGATGCAGACATGCCTAGTTTCGAGCCCTGTCCACGGCAAATTATGGCAAGTCAACAAAGATTAAATCGTGCGGTAGGGTGACACAGTGGTTAGAGCAGCAGATTTTGAAGAAGAGGTGCTCAGGTTCGAGTCCAGTCCCTGGCAAATTCTGGATAGTAAATGATGAGTTCCTAATAAGAACGAAACCGGTCCACTGGATTAATTGTCTTTTCCACGCAATAAAATACTTTGCTTATACTGACCAATGTATGTACATAATGGGTCAGGTGTTTATATCTAGATCGAAACATTGTTTAAAATAATTGCTTTAGCTGCCTGCCCGCACAATGTTTGTTCGTTCTGTCATATATTTGACCGTCGCATTAATACCTGGTTAAGAAAAAAAGGGAATGGAGTAAAGAGAACTTATTCTGGAGGCTGGTGGACAAAGCTGGCTTGTGGGGCTGCGTGCCCGTTAATTGGACAATAAGTAAACCCTCCCAGATTTTGTATAAAAACTAGTTAGGTTGAGGAGCTACTGGTCTTTGAATGTGAATGTCGCCGCGTTTTAATGTTTGTATGATTGGTGGAATTTATTTAAGTTCGCTGATAGTAATATATTTGACGAAGAATGGCGAAGGCAAAAGGTGGTTGCAGTGAAAGTACTGTCCTTAAAAGTGCGTCTGCAATAATGTTTTTTTCAACGTTCACGTGGACAATGCCGAATTGCAATTCACTAAGACATGACGACTGTCCTTCTACTCTAGCTGGGTAATTTCCGATTGTTAAAGTTTCAGTTCAAAGCTCGTTTTCTGGTTGCATGATCTATATAAACAAACAAATTGCTGCTGCAAATGATCTCACTTAAGTAGCGCACCGCATCATGGATGGCGACGTGTTTATGACCAATTGTGTCGTATCTAATTTTTACTGGTTGTAGAGAATGCGAGACTTGATGGCTACTTAAATACTATCTATATAATCGAAGAATGAGTATTCAAGTAAACGATTTGATATCAAAATCAAAACGAGTAACGAGTGGAGTTCCACAGGGATCAAGCTTGGGCCAATTTTATTTAAAATTGTATTTGCAAATTTGGAAACTAAGATCCTTAACGGTCGAGTTTGCAAATTCGCTGATGATTTAAAAATAATCTTCCCAATTGATCCAAAGAATGTCGAATTCTCCAAAAATAATGTGACATTAGATTTGTATGATTTGAGTAAATATTTGATCACACTAGGGCTGAGAATAAACAATAAAAAGACGAAAGCTTTAAAAATAGGGAACAGAACAAACTTTCATGATGCTGTTATTAATGATGTGTTTGAGATTAAACTTATGCAAGAAATTAAGGATTTAGGCATAACTATTCAATGTACAGCTTCTGTTGAGAGACATATTGAAAGTATAGTAAGCAGTGCCAAGAAAAGATGGGCACTAATAAATCGAAATATCTTATCAAATGATATAAAACTTCAAATGTATATAATATTGATTAGACCGGTACTAGAATATGCTGTCGCTACTTGGAATCCATTAAAAAAAGGTTTGTCTAATAAGATAGAAGCTGTACAAAGAAAGGTTGTGAAACATATTAGTCCTATTTCTTGCACTATACACGCCTCTAGATTACAGTTTGTGTCATTGCAATCACTGTGGTTTCGGAGGATGTGTTATTGTATAAAAGTTTTCCATCTGAACCAGTGGACTGTTGCCTATATGACTCCGATAAGAAAGAGTCATGAAATTGGAACTAGATCTGGACATATGGCAATATCTCCTCCTTTTGTGGGAAATGTAGCGAGCAAGTTATTCTCATTCTCGAAAATCTACAAAATTTATAACCAATTGCCGAAAGGGCTTAGAGAAATGCCTCCATCTAAGATGTCTATTAAAACTTTATCTACTGAACTTGAAAAAGTCTGCAATCCTGCTGATATCTTTTATTTTTTTGATTATGATAATACATTCTCATGGTTGAATAAAAGACAAGGATAATTGTTATCGGAAACAGATTTTCTTGAGATTTTTATTTCCAAGTTTTGTATTATTATAATTGAAATGTTATGCACTATTTCTTCAAATTAGTTAACATTATATACAATCAATTGCTAGTCATGGTTCTCAATTTTGCATAATGTTACACTCGAATTATACCTTAATTTTTCCTAATTTGATGATGTATATATTATTCTTTTCAGTCGAACTTTCTGATATTGATATATTGTATTGTACAACTAGTGAGATATACCTATCTACATGAGAATAATTGCACAATTAATGTGATGTGATAATTTTTTTAATATATATTGTACAATTTCCAATTTTATTATTTGATGGAATATGTGTGGTTTGAATCTAAATAAAGATATTCTTTTCTAAAAAACATACCTTTCTAAATTCATATCATTTGTTGGAAATTGTTGATAAAATGCTTAGATGAAAAAAGGAGAGATTATTAAACATAGATGGGTATCTATGTGCACAAATATACTGGAAAATTGAGGCTCTGACAAGTTGTAGATGTTTTTAGTTGATCACCCCTAATTTGTAAGGAAGCAAAATGACGATAGGACACGTCATTTAGATGATGTGTATTTGTATTTCCTCCACTTATTTTAAATTTGGGATGGAATTTTAAAAACAAGTTCAAGGCGTTCCAATGGGGCAATCTTTATCGGTCCCAATAGCTAATATCTTTATGCTTTATTTGGAAAATAATCTGTTGGATAAGACTCCACTGAAACCAAAATTGTACCTACGTTTCATGGATGACATATTAATGATCTGAAACCATGGTGATAATGAATAGGTAAATTTCTTAAATTTAACTAATCGAATGAGCGAACTCCAATTTACTTAGAAAGGGAATCATCAGGTGAATTACCATTTTTGGATGTCAAATTAATTATAAATGATCATAAGTTGGGAAGAGATATTTATAGGATGGATACTTATT
Source organism: Eudiplozoon nipponicum (assembly GCA_029291075.1). Classification (NCBI taxonomy): domain Eukaryota; kingdom Metazoa; phylum Platyhelminthes; class Monogenea; order Mazocraeidea; family Diplozoidae; genus Eudiplozoon; species Eudiplozoon nipponicum. The sequence goes on along the minus strand of JAQBSW010015216.1, from coordinate 6,962 downwards.
CAGGAATCCTTCTTAATTTCAAGTCCAATCACCTGTATCGTATGAAAGTCGGTATCTTAAAGTCATTAACATTATGAAGTCTCAAGTTAACAGATATAAAGCATAGGAAGTTAGAATTAGGTAGGCTACGCAATATATTCAAGGCTAATGGTTACCCTCCTCATTTAATAGATGCAACAATGATGGACGTCGTGTAGAAATTTAATCCTAGTTTGAGGTACATAAAAGCGGATAAGGAGAAGGAAGAGCGGAAGTTCATGGTATTACACGTGTTGGTAATGAACAAAATAGTGTTTTTGATTGCTTTAATGTTGATTATAAAATATTTCGAATAGACTACTAACGAAAAGGCGAACGCAAAACCGAAATCTCGAAATAAACTGAATTCTGAAAAAGGAAAACATATTGCACAAAGAAAGATGAGGTTAATTGAAGCAAAACAGGTTTAAGTTTATTCACCAAAAGTGGCAGGGGAAAAGGATGATTTGCAACTATACCAAATTCTCTATAAACGCTATTATCCAAACTTCTTGTTCTATCATACTGGTTTTAACTTGTCAACTAGTCTACCAATCAAAGATAGAACGCAGAAAATATCGCTTAAAATGCTAACCTGTTTCCTAGGGTAGACTAAAATATATTTAAGAGGTCTCAATTAACCAAAATTACGCATAATTAGTTAGTTTTAAAGAGGTCTACGTCATGCAACTTAACTGATCAGCTCTACATACAGTTTACGTTTATTGCTGAGCAACTTGAAGTAAACTCGGTAATAAATTTAGCTGTGTTAGCTAACGTTAGAAAATTCTGCTTAAAATATGTTCCGACGGTTCCAAATATTACAGTCTGTTACGTGAACTGTTAATGCAATGCTCCTCCTCAATCATTTTTATAGCGCGTCGGAAAACTGACTAACGTGGATCAATGGACAAGCTGAAATGCAGTTGACATTTAGAAGATATAGCTCAGTTAGGCGCTGTTCTGTCGTTCTCCGATGATTATCAGTTATATTTAAATCAAGGCTATGATCTTGAAGTAAACACCAGTCTCATTATATACATGAATTTGTTGGTATAAACTATGCCTTGTATGATGTAGAAAAGGAAACTAATCCAGTAGACCGGCTTTGTCCTTATTGGGAACTCTTCACGTACTGTCCATTTTCGAGACCTGCTTGCTGAAAATTCTTGATAATACACGAAGAGTTCACAATAAAGACGAAAACAGTCTACTGGGTGAATTGACTTTTATACATTTTACAATTCCTATTTTATACTGACAAATTTATGCATATATAATGGGATTTGTGTTTATACAAAGATCGCAAACTTGATTAAATCTAATATCGGAATTCCCGTTTCTAAGCAAAGTTGTTTTGAGCTTCGCCATTTCTTGGAATTTTAATTCTTCCGAAGAAATTATCATAATTTTGTAGGGCAAATTGCGTGTCAAATTGTTTTTTTTGGAAAATTTCCACAGTGCTGTGTTAATGGGTGTACTGACTTGTCTAGGCCTGCTTTTGGCATTTATTCATTTTCTCGACCACAAACTTCTTGTCTCCATAGAAATATGTCAAGGTAATATAATGTGTTAGAGTGAGCCTTTTTCGCTCGCAATTAAATTGGATACGATGATCCGCGTCATCATAATTTATAAGTTGGCAATTTGATTCTACCTTTTTTTACTGATTATGCGAGTGACATCAAGATACCTGAGATATGCATGGCGGTAATGCTGGTAAGTGATTGTGGTTTTGATGCTTCCGGATCAAGCATGTCAACATAAGCTAATCGACTCTTTAATAGAGTGCCGATCTCCAATCCATCGAAGCGCGTTAAATATTGAACACTGAAAAGGAATTGAGTATACATACGCATTCATTGGGGCGAATATTTTGATAACTTATAGGTGTGCGATGGAAAATCACTATTTGTAAATACACAAAGGTAATCAATAGTTCTATTGATACTGATGGTTGAAAATAAATTTCTGAGGTCGAACAAAATCAATTTGTATTCTACCCATTGTACGATTTTTAATTTATTTACGAAATAAAAAAGTCACAAAAAAATTGTTTGAAATTTAAATTTGTTCTATCTGTAGGACAGTTTTTAGTTCGCCTACCAGATTTTACCGTGAAATGGCGATCATTGACAGTAATCGCCTTCACGACAGCAAGTTGCTCACTTAAAATTTAATGCTACGAGTGTTATTAATTGTTCCACACACGAAAACTGCGGAATAAAATTTTTAAAATAACAAGGACAACGCTGCGTAAGTTACAACAAAATTTAAATATTTTGCTGGTTAGAGACCTCGTATTGTGCTATTGATGTCATTGGAATTCGCATAGTTGGTTCTTTTTTGAAATTTTTCACACACATTTCCAATAAAACGTCACATTCAATTATTGATGGATCCTGATCTGCCTTTATTTACTTCAAACGATTTGAATCTGCTTATCATAAAAACATTGCGCATGTAGTTAATTAAATCAGATGCTTTTCAACACAGTAGCAAAAAATAATTACGTAAAGAAAAATACTTTGTTTGCTTAATATAAACACCTGACTAACTATGAACATGTATTAGTCCGTTTGAACTAAGCATTGTATAGTGTAGAAGACAATTCATCCAGTAGATCAATTTCGTTCCTATTTGGAAATAATCACTTACTGTCCATAACTTGCCGCAGACAGGGCTCGAAGCTGAGCACGTCTGCTTCGAAATCTGTTATTCTAACCACTGAGCAACCCTGCCACGTGCCCTATCCGTGTCAATTTCTAGCCAGTACGTAATGAGTTCCCAATAAATACGAAACCGATCTACTAGATGAATTGCCTTTCCTATGCTATACAATGCTTGGTTTATATAGAAAAATGTATATACATGAAAGATCGGGTGTTTATATTAAGTTCGCCACCTCGATTATAAAAGAGCATTGTTATCACGACTCGCGCAACCAATGTTCGTTTAATTATATGGTAAATCGTTTTTGTTTGTGCTTGTGTGTATGTGTGTGAGTGAGTGTGTATGTGTGTAATGTCATTTCATTATTTAAATTGTATAAAATTTGCCTTAACGAGTGCGAAGCTAGCTCAAATAGAACCAGGCATATAAACTAAAGTCAGTTCGAAATAAGTGCAAACTCATGTAAACATTTGTCTTGTACTTATCAGTAGAAGTTGGCAATACGCCCGAAACCCATTTTGTGTTTGGTGAACAAATGAGTATCCGTTTGACCGACCATCGTTCAACAGCCATCTGCGCAGCGCGCTTCAGTATATATTTGAGCCATGTGACCAGAGAAGATCGCAAAATGTAACAGTAAGCCGATTACACGCATGGCAGGGAGACGTTTGCTCCATTCCTAAAGAGGTAGCAACGCAAATCTACTTCCTTTTGAAGTTTGTTTCAATGCCGCGTTTTGCGTACGCGGGTAATAGTTGTACACGGGCAGTTGCACAAAGATCTGATTCATCACACTTTCCGATTTTGTTTTGTCTTTGATCTCTATCTTTCTCTCTTTAATCTTTCACCTAAGCGTCGCTATGACATTCACTCTCCATCCATCTACGAAACTTGCTGCTCCATATTTGAACTAATTTGTTGCTATGTGCGCAATACCTCATACACCATTGTATACATTAGAGTTCCCGGCTTTAAATAAAATACAATATATGACGTTCAAGGTTTTAGTTTTTTATCATTTTGAATTTTGATTACCGTGGCATAGTAGCAATACAGTTATAACAAATAACAAAAGGTTCGATACTGTCTCTATCCCTTACAATATTCTGCATACGAGATGAGATTACGTATACCGGGAATTTGAGATAGGTGAGGTAATGATTGGTCTGCTAATTATAAATAGTTATATATTGAGTTTAGTTACTGAGACAAATTCTATGATTAAAAATAGTGTTGAGTCAATTATATATAAAAAGAATGGTTTTGGAACGAGGTTACCACATTTGCTTAAATCTGCTATTGTGTTCAGTGTTGTGTTGCCTGAGGATGGTGCTGGAAAGTAGGCACCGAAACGTCGCCAGTAAACAAAGATGTGATAGAACCACATTTTCAGTTGAAAAAAGAGAATTCAACCCGATCAAAGACAAAACAAAATCGGAAAGTGTGAAGAATCGGATCTTTGTGTAACTGCCCGTGTACAACTATTACCCGCGTACGCAAAACGCGACATTGAAGAAAACGAATTGTACACACCGCAACAAAATTTCAAAAAATTAGTTCAGTTGTGACCAGAAGGATAAACCAAAGACAGCATGAACGGAAAGTATAATCTCTTGCACATTTTTAATTAATCATGTATAGGATTTTGCTCTTATAAAGCACATCGATTTAGTAAAAAAATACAAACATTTATTGTCATGTTCGCTTCTGCATCTCGAAGGCTGCTTTTATCATTGTGCTGATTGTTTCATCATAATACGTGCGTTCTTGCGAGGACTTTCTGTTGAATTCATGCAAGCCCTAGATAGGATCATTGGTGCGTTCTCGGTCAGGAAGGTCGCCATAGCTAAACTAACAATGGAGGCACTATCGATGGGCCGAAATTATGGCATTCATCCTTCTAATAAATGCGATGTTGATTTTGAGGCAGTATTTGAATTGCTACTTCAACAAAAATCCGACTTAGAACCTACAAGTATTGATTATAAAAATTTGTTCAAGGCTACTTTAGTTGACCAGAATACAGTATATATATACAAGCAACAACGTGTGTTAATGTGATCTAACTTGATTGCATAATACATCAGCAATAATTATATATATATATATATATATATATATATAAATGAACATCCATATATACGTCTATACTTATGCATATCTAAATAATCATAGAAGCAACTATGAGAAATTTTCTAGCATCTCTGCTGGGCAATTGATCTGAAGGCATGTCTAAAACAAAATCAGGCTAACGAGGATTTAAAATGGCGCGCGATTAAAAGAACCTACTATGCTAATTCTAAGGAAGTCGATAACATTAAACGTCAACTGAAAAAAAAGAAAAGCAGTGGGTACACGCGCAGCCAGAACGTATGCCAAAAGTAAACAAAGTGGTTCTAACGAGCAACATTCCGGCCATAAGACAAATAATATCAGTTATGAACACTCCATAGCACACATTGACGGGAGAACTAATGCAATCCTACACCAAGTACAGATCTAAATGTAAAATAATTGCGTTCGTTATACTTTTGAATTTGTAAATAAAGTAAACTCATACAGTGCCAGGTATTAAAAATTGAATTCGTTTTTATGTCATAAAAGCTACAATTACTTATTCAAAAATAAAGTTACACATATATGAGGTATGGTGATGATACCTTTATAATCATAAATTAATATATCGAAACAAATGACATGCTTAAATATTTCAAAAATATGGTCCATCAGTTAACTTGCCAACACAAAAATCGACAGTCTAACTCGCTGCCTTTCCTTGGTTTGTTGCTATAGGTAAAAAAATGACAGTCTAAAAAGGAAAATATATCGACAGCCGACATAGACTGGACAATACATCGTTACCATGGCGATGTTCAGATCTCCTAAAAGAGAAACTTGATACGCAATTTATCGAACAGAATAAAAAACGAGAACTGATGATGCATAAAGAGGCTTTATTAGAAAACGGGTCCCACGAAAATTTTGTTGAATCAACCATGGAGAACAAAAAATAATAAACAAAACGATGAATCCGCATCAAGCCAAAAGACGATATATGTAAGTATACTTTTTTCAAGTGGACGTATCGTCCGAAATATTTGTTCGAAGAATTAAAATAACAGTGACTTCTCGAATTCCTAAAACCCTATTAATGTTTGCTTTTACAGTAAAACGCCTGTTAAACATAAATGTAAAAAATAAGCTCTTAAATCGAACAGTCCAACACCATTTATTTAAGTAATGCTTAAATGTTGTTGTACCTTGCGTATTTATTTATACAAATGTCACATCTGCTCAAAACGCTATACAGGTCGGACTAGCCGATTACTAAAGCAGCCAAATCAGGATAATATTTGACTAAGTACAGCTGGTATGAGGGAGAAAATTTCTCCAATAGCTGAACACATTGTTTACAAAAATAACATAAAATAAAACTGATGCCCAGGTTTTTTTCAAAGCAAAAACGAAAATGAATTACGCACAGCTGAGGCTGTGGTATGCAGTATCCTTAAATAAAATAATTTTCTTTACATTATTTGAATATAAACTAGTGAAATGTTTTCATGTGTGCGAAACGTTTATGCGTGTCTCAGCATGTCCGTTTTCCGCTTCCTGTTTGTTGTTGTATAAAATGTGTCTACAATTTAACTTTATCCCTCTTGCATTTTAAAAATCAATATATAGAGTACCAGATATTAGTCAAATTTATTTCTGACGAATAGAAAATGGCCTTTTCTAACTGCGTTTTATATACCTTATAATAAATTTAGAATTCTATACATGATTTATTTCACAATTAAAATCACATCTACAAATATTAGCTTTCACTATTCGTTATTGATAACCTATATAGATTATGCTCCTCATAAACGGTGGTCAGATGACAGTAAGAGCCTAAGATCTTCGACTGTAAAAGCCAAAAATTCATTTGGGTACAGAAAAATAATACACTTAAATGCACTGTACTCACTTTATTTATGTCGAAGTGAGATCCTCTCGTCTCTCCATAAATGGCGAAGGAGAGAAAAGACTCCTCTAGGTTTTGCGATTCTCATTATTCATATGGTATGAGCTATTCATACAGCTAACTATATATGCGAACCGATCAACTGCTACCAAAGCATCACCTTGAAGCGACAGAATTGAACTGATTAATTGGCTATCCAGTAGTACAATCTTACATTTATAGGATACATGTTTCATAGCGGAAGAATTTCGGTTATCTAATGATAATACAACATAGTTTGCACAGCTAAGGTGCAAAATTTATC
>JAQBSW010015215.1:0-10209 GCA_029291075.1 Eudiplozoon nipponicum | reverse complement strand
ACAGAAATTGATTAACAAAAGCTTGGCACCGTCAGGAAAATCAACTATTTCCGATCATATATTGGAAACGGGGCACTCTGTCAATTCGACCAATTTCTCAATTCTACATAGAGCAAAATCAGAAAAATTATTATTTATTTATGAATCCCTTTATATAAAACAACAAGCACCTGGCCTAAATATTCAAAAGGTTCATCAACACGATATTCTAATCGACTGGCCACGAATTACAAAATTCAACAACAATTTACTAGTATTTTATTATAATCAAGGTTGCGGTTTTGATATAAACACCTGACCCATTAATTGCTTACATATGTCAGTATGCAGGCAAGACCGAACAGGCTCTCGTCTAGAATCTACAAACATTCAATCGGATTGGCAACAAACTAAAGAGGAAAATACAGATGCGCACACAGCGAAAGCAATTTACAAACAATATGAGCGTCCAACACTGCAATCCACACTTGCGCTGTTACCTAGTGAAGAACACAAATTTGCGCAAAAAGGTGAAACGAAAGACTACACTCTGGAAAATAGCTCTCGTACACGTAACAGCGAACAATTCGAGCAGATGGTAAGTTCTCAAGGAATCAATACAATAATGACCAGATCTCAGACATCACTTTGCAATACAGTGAGAAGGACCTTTACACACAGACACAAACGCATACACACTTACCAATCAGCGACAACAAGAAATAGAAGACCGAGTCATATTTGTTACCACCCACATATTCAAATGTAAACCCAGAATGTATATAAATGAATGATTGTAGAGCGAAGTCTAGTATTGTCTAAATAAATGGCCATTATCCACTTTGTTATTAATGTGTTTTTTCTTCCTAATTAAAAAATATACTTTGTAATATTTGCAGAAAGCTATGGTTGTATATATATATATATATATATATATATATATATATATATATATATATATATATATATATATATAATTCTATTTGTCCTTCAATACAACGAAGAGTTTAATTTTAGTGCAGCAACAATTGAATAGCTGGAAATAAATTAATTTTGTTTCGATTGGCCGATTTTATTTGTGAATACATAACAAAGCATACGCATGTATTAATTTATAGCTTTGAATGTGTTTTCATTTGATTAACCAGGAGAGTATTTGCCTGATTTTTTATTTTTATTTTTTAGCAATTCTGTGAGCGTTTTGTCGCTAATTATATGTTAAATTTTGCGTTTGAGTGGTATTTATTCTGTTTTCAGACATTAGTGTGTTTTAGTTTTCTAACTAAGTGCGAAGTGCGTCCCAGTTACTCGCCTATCAAAGTTTTTTCCAAAGGTTTGGCTTTTTTACTAGGGAATTCATAAATGTGACTCCCTCTACATCGTTGGGCATGTAACACTATTTCGGGGTTGTGCTTATGTGAATGATCCTCATTTTTCGTCAAAGGGTCATTAGTCCCAGCTAAATCTCTGAAAAAAATCAATTAAGGCGATCCATGCATCAAATTCACCCTCCAGACTGAAAAAGATATTTTTTCCGTATTGACTAGTGGTATGACAATATCAGTACACAAAACGTCTACCTTCACAGGAATATACATGGTCACCGAAACGTTCTGAAATTCTAATAAATTAAACCTGCCACACAGAAAAGCAATTCCGATCAGAAAGATCTGCTTCAAAAATGAGGCCAACGATGAACCAAGATTACTGATTGAATTTATGCAAATGAAAAACGAACAAAAGCTGTTTCTGGAAGAGAATTTCAGAAAACGCCCGATTTGTGTTGCGGAAGTTACACGCGAAATGTTTTCATAAATCTATCACTTAGAGGTGATCTGACAGCTTTCATAATTTTAAATCATATCAAAGTGAAAAATTATGCACGTTTGAATTTTAACATCGAAATTAACACACAATGAATCATAGATCAGTCGCTAACTCTTTTTAAATTCGTCTACAATTGCAAATTTGCATACTGTGAACGTCTGTAAAAGCATTTTATCAACAGAACCAACAGATATTTGCAGCACAAATAGATTAAAAATCCCCACAGGTCAGTTTGACCAGCATTAACATACGTAAAACTCGACTAAACGTACATTAGTTGCATGGGGGGGGTGATAAAACACAATTTTTGGGTATATACTAACTAATGTTTTTTTTAGTTAGCCATTCCTTAAGATGAAGCTTATATGGCATCCCTTTAGACAAAAAGTATCAACTAACCATCGCCAATCTGTCAGTAGAGTACAGACACCACACTGCCTGGGAACGTGGTATTGAATTAAACATTAATATTGTTAAATGAGCATCGGTTTCGTGGGCGGTGATAACAATTAATTAAATAAAGGTTGCGATCTTGATAAATAAACACTTGTCCCATTATGCACGTAACATTGTCAGTATAAACTAAGAATTGTATGGAGTCGAAAAAATCTTATCGGAGTCCGTGACTCGAAACATTGATCTGTATATTAGTGGATACTGTCATCATGCAAACAACCATGACTTATTAATATCTTTAATTGCATATTTTCTCAATTTGATCGCTGTGAATCTCTTGTGTGAACAATTGAAAGCAATCTAATGCTTCTATAATGCACATCAGGGGGGGATGTCAAATTCAAAAGTAACTGACGTAATGCGTTTTTTCGGTATATTCATCTACATTGGCCAATTAAATTGTACTGAAAACACGTAATATGCACTTAGTTTTTTTGGCAATAAAAAATCTGAAAGGACCACATAACATTTATTTAATGCATTTTTATCACCAACCACACAATCAGTAGCTGGTTCAATTGAATGGGTTATATTCGCGAGGCGAAACCTGCAAAGACCGCATGCTCTTAGCTGCATAGAAATTAGGTGGCCAATATTTTAAATCGAGTACGGTGTATGCAAGACGACCGGAAATGAGAATCGCGTATATAAATTTGCTTTATGGTTTTATCTTCGTTACTCAGTGTGAGGTCGTGCTCTGATGATGATAACGGACGGACGAAACGCATCAGTACGTGTGACTGACGTTTGTTTTGCTATTTTATTTTCGACGACTGGTTAAATACAATGGGATTGATGTTTACTTCAATCACGCAAACTTGATTTAAAGAATTGTCACAAACACCCGCGCAATCAATGGTGTTTAATTGATTAATCATCTGACAGTTGTTTAGCGAAACAACGATTTTGTATCCTTTTTTCAGTTTTACGCCGAAAATTATCTGTGTTAAAATGAGGATAGTGGACGCAAAATACCTTTATTCGAATACCATAGACCGGTTACTTTTGAAATGAGCTCCGCCAAATGGGCAGCGCAGCATCTAGATGCCCATGGACGTGTATGCAACTGCAGAATGAAACAGTTAAAGCGGTAAGTGTATCTGACGTTTAGTTCCAGTTTGCATACTTGTTCTAAACTCAAGTTTCAATCATTATTTGTTTCTCGCCCTAGTTGTTTTATGTTTTTCTTACATTCATTTTTTCAAACAAAGTAAAGTAGGACATTCTATTTAATTAATGTAACTTAGGAAAACTGATTATTATTGCTCCCTTTAATAGTTTGCTGCATTCTATATAAATTGAATTTGCTTTGAAGTCGCGTTGTTGATGTACTTCACCGACAATTTGTCGCAAAATTATTGACCAATTGTATAGTGCCGGTTTTTACTAATGAGTTGTCAGTAAGTGCGTAACGCATGTGCACATGAGATGACACCTTTTTTCCCTGCAACCTTTGGCATGTCGACTCTCGGCCAGTTGCGTTCACGGCTTGTTGCTTTGCACTACCAGTTTCGCAACGGTCCAATTGATCCCCATTTCCAGGAACGCATCGATTTTGTTTTCGTTTTGGCTGGATTCGGATTCGTCCCCCCCTTCCGAAGGCTTCAACATCGCCCATACTAACCACTGCAAATGAGGTACGATCTAATCCTGGTTGACTGGCAACGATTCGGATTTATGCTTTGGTATATTATTCTATTCCAATTTAAATTAACTTGTCACCAGTAATCCATTAGTTAAATGCACAATTGTTATTTATTGGCAACCTAAAATGGATAATTTTGCATAAATAGAAATCGGGCTATCCAGAACGGTTGGATTTATATGAGCATAGGCCAAAAAGGTAGAACCCAGCCAGTCTAACCGCATCCCACTTTCCATCACTAGAATTCCACAAATTTCTCCATTTAATTGTATCTTCGTAAGAAAGGGTACGCCGTGGCGTGACCTAAGTTACCGCTGCCGTGAAATAGGTTTACTGTAACAGATTATGTACAGTTGTGCACATCCTCCGGATGTGCTTCAGTATCCAGGAAACTTGGATGTGTAAGCGGCTCTCAGAAACAATTTTAATAATCTGCATGGTAATCGATAGACAGTTTTTACTTTTTTAATCTAGCCTTTGCCTGAGAATAGATAAACTTACATTTTCTCGTTCATATCTTATATATTTTTGATGCGTCTCGGCGCTCGCATTTCTCATTTTATTTTCTGCACAACTTAGCGGGTTTGTTATTGCTGGTGCCAAAGCCGTTGAGCTAGCGGAAGACTTAACAGACAACGCCGATGGAGACGTGGAGCGTGACGAACACGACGACGAGGAGGAGGAAGATGAGGAAGAAGACGAAGAGGAAGAAGAAGAAGCTGACCATGTTGATGAGAATGACGAGGCAAAAAATGAATCACGTGACAATTTAAGCGATGGAGTAGGAGACCAACGTGACGTTTGTGAGACTGGCTTGTTACCATCGCACGAAGTAGTCGGAACCGAACGTGTAGCCGACGATGCGGAATTACAGACATGGAAATGCAATGCCTTGTGGTCTATACTCGATTGATCGGAAGCACGTTTGCTCGAACCGTTTGAAGACATGATGTAGGTCCTCGCTTGCATACAGGAAATCTTGAGATCGTGATCCTCAGTCGGCTGGTCCTTACCATTGGTTCTTGAATCGGCCCTTTTAAAGGACTTCTCTTCGACATTACAGGCAACCAGCATTTTAGGTTTTTCTGTAGGCATTTGCTCCTCGTCTGCTGGGCTTCCTTCATTAGGCAAAGCATCGTCAATATTGTTAATTTTCTTCAGGCCTGTTGACAAAAGTGTCGTTTTAGAACCTAAAACAAAAAAATCCATAACCCGGCCAAAGGTGGTGAAAAAAAGTGCATTTATTGGTTTAGTAAATGTGTTCAAAGTGTTATCATTCAATATTTAACGCTTATCCTAGCCAATTTCGTTAAAATCAATAATAAAACGTTGTCAGTAACAAAAATACAATTGCAAACATACTAATAATCAATAAAGATTGCCTCCCGACACCAGAAGAAACGGAGACAATGACAATAATTATATGAGTGCAGAATAATTAGGTTGATCTTGGTCCTCACTCAACAGACCAATGAATTAATCACCAAAATGCAAACAAGAAAGCACATGTTAACGACCATTACGTAATTAGTAAACGAAGGAGTTGAATGTAATAAAAGATGGTTAAAACAAATATCGTCAAACGTCCAATGAATAAGATGTGAAAAATAAAATGATTTATTATCAAATGTTAACTATATGAAATAATATATTTTGAATTATTTAAAATCAAACTTGCGGGCATAAAATAAAAAGCAAAGTAATTTATTAATTAGCCGTGTAATAGAGAAAAAACACATTCAAGCATAGCTAATGGTGCGTTTTTAACTTCGGCGGTTACAAAAGGAGCTCGACAACGAATTGGAGAAGTAGTATAAAACCACATTTAACGTAGAGTTTCTTGAATGTCAGAAACGTTGTTTACACCACTAGCAGTCTATCATACGCTGTAATTCTGCTGCAGGTTCGCTCAGTGGTTAGAACACCATATTCCGAAGCAGAGGTGCCCAGGTTCGAGCCCTGTCCGTGGAAAATTCTGGACAGCACATGATGAGTTGCCAATAAAGGCAAAACGTGTCTAATGGATGAATTGACTTTCCAACACTATGCAATGTTAAGTTCATTCTGACAAGTGTATGTACATAATGGTTCAGGTGGTTTTATTAAGCTCGCAACCTTGATTATAGAAATACACTGTACTGGATTGTAATGTCGGCTTAGAAAATTTTTGAAATTATTTTCACCATCTGCTGTGCAATCAACAGTTATCTAGTGCGTTGGGACTGGCGGTAGTTTTGTTATGTTGTTCGACGACTCGTTAAATTCAATGGGATTGGTGTTTACTTCAAGCTCGCAAACTTGATTTAAAGAATAGTTACCTAGATTATTGCTTTAATTCAGTTTATTTGCTGGTGTTGCTGAAGCTGGTGATAGTCAATGCATAATGTCAAAATTAACTTTTATTTCGAATGACAACAGAAAAAAGTATAAATTGCAAAGAAGCATTAAAAAAATCAAATATGAAATTCGATATATCAAGCCTAAGCCAATTACCTTTTAGCCTTGCAATGGAATTTGGTAGAGGTAGTCGTCATTTGTTAATCCTCAACAAGTGAATGAATGAGGCAGTCACAATCAATGCACTTTGGGAAATTTCTACACCAAATAATGAGTGGCATTGAATTAAATGAACTGATAGATTTAAGAAATCAATAACATAACGACTAGCACATTTAGCTTATCTTGAATGCATGCCAAAATCCACCTTTTATTCTACAAGCAAAATTGATTTTACATTTGAGAGTTTGCCCAGTCAGTAAACTAATTTGAGTCTTTATTAAATAAGGTCAGATTTATGTTTTTTTCTCAGTTAAATTCAACTAATAAATTAACTAATTGAAACACGATAAGTTTAGCAGATTTTTGTACACAATTTACCTGTCCAGATTATTCACTGAAAGTAAATGGCAGGTAATAATTAGCAAAAAATGGTTGCATGCAACCATGCGGTAGGCAAGCCAGTATGCCTAATCATTGATCCGACACTGTGTTCAAAATCTGAGGGTTACGAGAGTGGGCGTTTAGAAAATTGGATAAAGCTTCGCTCGAACAATAACCGAATAATCATCCAGTTTCAAAAGAAGAATACAGGAATAAAAAGTTTTTTCCTACTGTATAACGATTACAAATAAAACAAAGGAGCCTGCTTCCATTTTAACAAAGACGGCATTCACGATAACATGAGGTAATCTAAGATTTATAAAAGATAATACCGAAAACTACTAGAAAATATACCTACAGGTATGCAACACTTTAAAAGTCCAGCATACCTAGAAACATAAGTTGTTATATTAATTTTAATCAAGATTGCGATCTTGATAGAAACACCTGACCCAATAATCACTTTCACTTGTCAGTATAAACTAAGAATTGTATAGTGTAGAAAAGGCAATTTAATTAGTAAACCGGTTTCATCCCTATTGAGAACTCGCCACTTACTGGCCAGGTTTTTGCTGCGGACAGGGCTCGAAATTGGGCACATCTGCTTCGGAATATGGTGCTGAAACCACTGAGTCACCCTGCCGCAAACTACACACAATTTTAAATCATAGTTTAACTAATGGTTCTTGATAAGACTTTTCTTTAGGTGGAGCCTATATATGGCATCCATTTAGAACTGAAGCTAAAAATGGCCATCCACTATCTTACATTACGGAACAGATACAGTTTTACGGCAGAGTGGCTCAGTATTTATAACACCAGATTCTGAAGCAGACGTGGCCAGGTTCGAGCCCTGTCCGTGGCAAATTCTGGACAGTATATTATGATTTCCCAATAAGGACAAAAATGGTCTAGTAGATTAATTTCCTTTTCTACACTATCCAATACTTAATTTATACTTAAAAATGCATATACAAAATGGGTCAGGTGTTTAGATCAAGATCGCAAACTTCATTAAAAAGTAATTATTATCAATTCCCACGCAGCCATTGTTCGTTTAGTTATATTTAAATGTTCATTTCAATTCTATTTCCTCATGTCACTTGGTATCTTATCTTTAATGAACGACTGGGAATAAATAGTTGCAAATTTATGGCTAAAAGGATTTCATATATGGTCTATCTAAAAGACAGGTTAACCATGAAACATTGGTTAGATTGTAATTGAAATTTGTGCGTAGTGTGCGGCAGTGTGACTCGGTGGTTAGAGCACAAGATTCCGAGGCAGACGTGCCCAAGTATGAGCCCTGTCTGCGACAAATTCTCGCCTGTACGTGATGAGTTCCCAATAAGGACGAAACAGTTATTATAATCAAGGTTGCGGTCTTGATATAAACACCTGACCCATTAATTACTTACATATGTCAGTATAAACTAAGAATTGTATAGTGTAGAAAAGGCAATTCATCCAGTAGACCGGTTTCGTCCTTATTGGGAAATCATCAAGTACTGGCCAGAATTTGCCGCGGACAGGATACGAACCTGGGCACGTCTGCTTCGGAATCTGGTGCTCTAACCACTGAGTCATCCTGCCGCACCATATTCCGAAGCAGACGTGCCCAGGTTCGAGTCCTGTACTTGGCAAATTCTGGCCAGTACATAATTCTTTTGTGCAGCAGGATGGCTCAGTGGTTAGAGCACCAGATTACAAGGCGTACGTGTCCAGGTTCGAGTCCTGTCCGCGGCAAATTCTGGCCAGTACATGATGAGTTCCCAATAAGGTCGAAACCGGTCTACTGGATGAATTGCCTATTATACACTATACAATTCTTAGTTTATACTGACATGTAAGTAATTAATGGGCCAGGTGTTTATATCAAGACCGCAACCTTGATTAGAATAATTGTTATCATCACCCGCGCAACCAATGCTCGTTTAAGGACGAAACAGGTCTACTGGATGAATTGCCTTTTCCACAATATGCAATGCATAGTTTATACTGATAAATGTATGTACATAATGAGTCAGATTTTTATACCAATTTCGCAAACTTGATTAAAGTAATTTTTATCACTGCTCACGCAACCAATGGTCGTTGCCTTATAAGTAGATATATTTGACGGGCGACGGGCTTAAAAAATAATCAGCGTGATAAATGCGCAATTTAATATACCTTTTAATAGAATAAGTTGGCGTCCGATTTCCAATATATTTATGCCTATAAAGTTATCGTTTGTGTAGCGACGATAAGATGTGGCGTATATAATTTGTCCGAAATCAACAAAAGAAATGGTCCATCATGCAAATTTACAGATTTATTTACCTAAAGGCCTGACCATCACTATTCATTTGACCCACCTGAAATATTGACTTTTCGCAGATGGCTGGTATAAAACGTACGTCTGTTTATAGAACAAAATTGCCGATAAACATAAATATAACAAATAAGCGCCAACGATCAAATAATTAAGCATTGATTATTTATTAAAATGCAATAGCTCCGATTTCTAAATTAATAAATTTAAGAGCCATTTAGATTTAATCCACATAAAATTTTGGAGAATGTTTCCACAATAGATGAACACTTTGTATGTACAAATTACACTCCAAATTAGGCTGTTTTCTAGTTGTTGCCAATGTATAAAGCTAAAAAGAATTAGACAAAGCGGAAGGTGTTTTTTTAAACATCCTTTATCGTCAGATGAATAAAGAAAGGAAGACCACACATGATTTTAATAATAGCAGGTTATATGTTTGTGTTTGTGTTTGTGTGTGTGTGTGTGTGAGCTTATCTCAGCATTTGCGTTTCCCGATTCCCGTTGGTAAATTTATATTTGATGTAATTAATGCGACTTCATACCTGTTTTGCTTCATAAATTACTATATAACCTACCACATATTTCCGCAGTATAGAGTTCTGGCTAACAGAAAATGGTATTTTTTAACTGAAGGTGTGTGTTTTGAGTAGATGATTCATATTACAGATTAAATTTTAAATGGATTAAAATAGTGAGAAAAAAATTACACCACATTGTTCTAAATCCTTCTCAAGCCGACTACTTAACCATTTTAATTCCAAACTAAAGTGAGAATCGCTGCACAGCTTCCTTGCACAACCCAACATCTGTTAGAAGAAGAAACGCCAGCTAGGACAAAGATTACAACAAGAATCGCAAAAAAGCACACATGTGAGCGTCATCTAGTGGAAGATAAAAAAAACCCAAACTATTATTTATTTATCTACGAAGCCCTTTACATAAAACAACAAGCACTTGACCTTAATATTCAAAAGTTTCATAAACATGATATTCTTATCGACTGGCCAAGAATAACAAAATTCAACAACAATCTACTAGTATCCAGCCAAGAATAAACAGGCACTCGACTAGAATCAACAAACATACAATCGGATTGGCAACAAAC
>JAQBSW010015214.1:0-10209 GCA_029291075.1 Eudiplozoon nipponicum | reverse complement strand
TTAAATCTACCTGTAAAGTTCACGAAACAGGAAATTGAATCTGTAAAACAGAGAGTGGGAGAGCGAGAGAGGATAAATGAACTCATTTATACCTGTGCAAGCCGAATATCCGTACTAGCCCCCATAGTTGTGTAAATAGAACCACAATTTGCTAATCTACAGCGCTTTATATATTGACAACTCATTTCTGCTCTTACGTTTGTTAGCTATTTTTAAAGTTGGATCCATTTTTGCATGCTTGTGAGGTTTGAACAATATACTGCGCAATCGGAGATGTTTTGTCACCATTGAATTTGACTCTCGTGTTCAAGTTCCAATCAAAATTTGCTCTAGTTGTTAGCTATCTGTTTAATCATTGATCGACAATTTACGCTTTTATATTGACAAATAATTCTTGTGTTTGGCATTCGCGGCTGTTTGTATTGTATTGCTGATAAAGACGAATGTCTCATTATATAATGTGCATAATTTAGCTTCATTAAATATGTAATTTAAAAATGTATTCTCCTATTTTCCAGGTTAAGACAAACCGTATTCTCAGTCATAATTTTTTGAATGTTTGCGCAGTTCCAGCTTGAAATTTGGAATCTCCGCGATTTGCGTTCGCGGGTTGTCGCTTTGCACTATCAGCTCCTTAAAGAAGCGATTGATTCACATTTTGGCATGCACGCATTGAGCTGGTCTTATTGTGCGCTGGGTGCGGATTCGTCCCGTTCTTTCTAAGTTTTCTACCTCGTTCATACTAGCCACGGGGAATGAGGTGTGATGCATGCAACGTTTCAGAAGATATTCCTCGTACCATCCTCAGGCCTCTAATCACATATACAGAGTAAAATGCTCAAAATAAAGCACAATCGATGCGTACTTGGAAATGGGCATCAATTTGATCTTTGTGAAACTGATAGCGAAATGCGACAAGCCGCGAACACAAATCGCGGAGACTCCGGAAATTGTATTTTTCCCTAAATGGAAGGCCTGACAGGTTTTTCTTCTTTGCGTGTTTGCCAATCGCATTTTGATTAGCTACTTGGAATATATTTTTAAGATGAGGCAATGATAATGTAATTATCTGATCAACTAACTTAAACGCCTGCAGTAAAAAACTGATTTTTACATTTTCAACTAAAGAAAATTATTCTTACCACAATGTCACAACCTCGTTGGAGTATGTTTTCGTAGGAATTGATTTCGCTCTGGCCAAACCTTTAAAATAAGGAGAAACAAAACAATGGAAACTGGCGTTTATTCGGTAATTCTATACCGTTAAAAAGGTGATGCATATGAATTCCAAAATAAAACAACAAAACTGATTCATTTCAGAGGTTGAAGATTGCTAGCAAATTTCCACATTAGCCTAAACAGTCACAATACTTTCATTTAAAAAAAACACACAATAAGCAATTAAACGAAGTATTCACTTGCACATCATTATCTCTCATTTAAAAAAGTTATTAAGCACATTATAGGTCTATGAATTCTATCGTTTCTGTGCAAACCACCAAATTCGTTTTCAATCCAGTCGCATAACAAAATGAATCAGATATGTTTCTATGGCTTAACGGAAAATGCAGCGAACAAAATAAATTCTGACTAGTTTAGGTAATGCAGTCCAACATTCTTAAGCATTTAGCTTGTTTTTAAACTGGGGAAAAGCAAAGAATTAAAACAAGGGTAGATTCGGTGAAAAAAGAATAATAACCAATTTACAAGTTCGTTATTCTTTGATAACATAACCAATTTACAAGTTCGTTATTCTTTGATAACATAACCAGGATATATGAATGGCTTTAATTTTTGGTTTGCCTGGTAACGAAATGTACGTTCTCGCAATAGGATCACTACCACGAAAAGTAAACTTGCAAACAAACGAAATGCATTGTATGTAATTTGATTAGCAACAAAGAAGAACCAAAATATACCTCGAAACATATTTTTAATTTTACTAGAAAGGTGGGGAAAATTACTCTGTTCTTCATTTCTTTAACATGTTCAATATAAAATCTGAGTGTGATCACAGATGCTTCATACTTATAATTTATTGCTTACTAATAACATAACCAATGAAGCAAAGTCTTATGAATATTTTTACCACTAACAGGCTATATATATATATATATATATATATATATATACATATATATATATATTTACATTATATATATATATATATATTGTTGTGGAGTACTAAATATAGGCAATTGTCTAATAGATATTACTTAGCTAGTAGAAAAATAAATTCGAATATAACTAGCAGGACATATCAAAGTCAGCATGGACGAAAGGTATACTCTCATTTACACTTTCATTTCGTGCTAACTGGTATTAAGTCCTACACACACGCAATATATTTGGTTAATAAATTTGGGGCAATCTCCTTTACAAATGTGTATTCAGGCAGAAATGAAGTTAACTGCAAGCAAAGTCTACGATAGTCTGTCTTCAGAACCAACTAACTCCATAAAATGTACACATAGCCTATAAATGTTTCATCACAACCCGTTTGAAAATTCCAAGCCTATACATACTACCAACAAAGTAGTCTTCAAAATTTCAAACCTGAAAATGGTATCAGCACAATTGTGCTGGAAAATAAACGTTGTGAGTCAATCAGCAATAATTGAAACTGCATCAATTTTATTGGGCAGTAAACGGTTGTAGCCATAAAAGTGACGGGACAAGACGGAGCCCATCAATCAAAGAGACCTACGTATTGTGCACTTAGAAATTGTAAAGAGTCGGATGTTGTAACCCTAGAAGTAATAATTGTGCTTTCTGCAAATGTCATTGACGAAAATGAAAGAAAAGCATATAACAAGTTTTCAATTTCTACTTTAATATTGAACTTGCGCGTTACATACTCTCTTAGAATAAAATTATGTATAAAAAATAGGGTTTTTCTTATTCTTATTCTAAACCTGTACAGGCCCAGTATTTGGAAAGTCACTGCGTTGGTACCATACATAACTCAGTGGTTTTCAAAATTGTATTTGTAACCTTTAGGGGCTCGTTATGCATAATATATAGTAACCATGCTCTAATGTCGTATTGTCAAAGACTATATTAAGTTAACTAAATTATTGTTTCAATACACATTCGTAAAAGAGATGCCTTTATTAAACAGTCCCATGTTCATTGACCAAATATATAGTGGATTTTGGGGCGTAGTAACGATTCCTAAAGATTAATCACCTGTAAGCATGGTATGCGTGTGCACGTACGATTAAACTTTCCGGTTTATCCTCCAGGTTCTAATTGAACTAGTTTGTTAATAAGTGCACAACACCTTGTACAACTTTCTTTAACTCAAGTTTGCGAGTTTGAAATGAGCACCAATCCCATTGTATTTAAACAGTCGTCGAACAGCATAACATAACTACCGCCAGCCGCAACGCACTGACGCGTTTCGCCCTTCTATGATGATCATCAGAGTACGATGGCAAACTGACTATCGAGGATCAAACCGCATTGCATATATATGGAAAGAAAAATTAGATAGGCGGCTCTCACCTCTAGCAGTCAAGCATACATTGCACTTAAAGGAAATGTAGATTGCGCAATTTCTATGCAGTCACGAACATTAACAGATTGCAGTTTTCGCGACATATCTAATTTTTCTTTCCATATATATGAAATTGCGGTTTGATCCTCGCCAATCAGTTTTTCGTCGTACTCAGATAATGATCTTGGAAGGTCGAAACGCGTCAGTGCGTGCGACTGACGGTAGTTTTGCTATGTTTTTCGACGACTGGTTAAATACAATGACATTGGTATTTACTTCTAGCGCGCAGACTTTCTTTAAAGAAATGATACCACCACCCGCGCAATCAATAAATGTTTACTTGTATTACCTTGTACAAGGTCTTAGTTGATTATTTTAAAGTTAAAACTGCGTTAAGTCTTGTTTAATTTAAACATTTTAACTATCTAGTATTACAATAACCTACCGATACATATGTTGTTGTTGGTACTCAAAAATAGTTAATATAATTAAAATTTGTTTTTCACTTTTAGAAATATTGCAAAATCTATATCAAAGAAAATTATGTTTAAAGAAAATAATTTAATAACAGACGATAAATTTGAATCTAAAAGTCGCATCACCTGCTCAGACAGAGGAGAGTTTGAAGCGTTTTTTGGGCTATAGTTAAACGCTATTTAGATATACAGAACACAAAGTGTGTATGGAAGGCCAAAATATCTATCCCCAGTTTAGAACGTCTGTTGATAGAAATAGCTTTCAACTAGCCAGGCCAAAATACTGTGCTAGTAATATTATTAGTGAATTGCCATTCAGTGAGAAAACTATTGAATTTTCTTCCACAAAAGTTAACGCAATTCGTGTATGAAAAATACGAGCCTTTTTAATAGCCCTATCTTGAGTTGTAGGTTGAAATATTATCTATATAAAATTAAATTAATCTAAATAAAGATTAAGTTGAATGTTTAATTGAAGATAAAGATTATTAAATCCTGCATCACTAAGTTTGCGGAGGTATTAGGGCTAGAACTATTTATTTAGAGATAATAACCTCATTATTTTTTTACTATAATCAAGGTTGCGAACTTGATATAAAAACCTGACCCATTAAGTACATACATTTGTTATTATAAAATAAGAGTTGTATAGTGTAAAAAAGGCAATTCATCCAGTAGACAGGTTTTGTCCTTATTGGGAGCTCATCACATACTGGTCAGCATTTGTCGCGAACAGGGCTCGAACCTGGGCCTGTCTGCTTCGGAATCTGGTGCCCTAATCACTAAACCACTCTGCCGCACACTACACTACACACACTTTTAAGTTATATACTTACTAATGTAACTTGGTTAGTCGTTTTTTACTTTAGGTGGAACTCCTTATGGCTTCCATTTAGACTAAAATTTCTAAATAACCATTCCAAACTGTCATTAATGAATAGACACCACACCATGGGTAAGTGGTATTGAAATGAACATTTATATAACTAAGCAAACATTGGTTGCGCGGGCGGTGATAACAATTATTATAATCAAGGTTGCGATCTTGATGTAAACGCCTTACCCCTTAATTATTTATATATGCCAGTATAAACTAAGAATTGTATAGTGTAGAAAAGGCGATTCATCCAGTAAACTGGTTTCGTCCTTATTGGGAACTCATTACGCTCTGGCCAGAATTTGACGCGGACTGAGCTCGTACCTGGGCACGTCTGCTTCCGAATTTGTCACTCTAACCACTGAGCCACCCTACATTAGTTATTATATAACTGAAAATTGTATGTAGTGTGCGGCAGAAGGGCTCAGTTGTGGGAGCATCAGATTCAGAAGCACATGAGCCCAGGTTCCAGCCCAGTTCGCGGAAAATTCTTGCCACAACGTGAGGAGTTCCCATTGAATGAATTGCCTTTTCTACACTATACAATTCTAAGTTTAAATTGATAAATGTAAGTACTCAATGAGTCAGTTTTTTATATCAAGTTCGCATCCTCGATTATTATAATTGTTATCACCGCCCGCGCAACCAATGTTCGTTTAGTTGTATACATTTTCATTAATTGTTGTTAAAAGTTCACACAATGCACAATAAATGCATTTATCCTGACTCGTTTTGTTGAATTTGCCAGAAATTCCATTAAAAGCAAAATTTTCAATATCTATAACACATTCCATAAACGAGAAAACTAATATTTTATTATTTTTTAGAATTCAGTGAATATTTGATTAAGTGAATTGATGCATCCGCACGTGATCTTTAGTATTAAATGAGTAGCTATTTTCTTATTATAAAACTACCTGAATGAAATTTATTTTCTTGACTATGACAGTTACGTCTAATACGAACAATATAAATTATATATATAAAATTATATATATGCGTTTGTGCAGAATTATCACATTTAAAAGTAGAATGCTTAAAGCACACATTTTATTGATTGCTTAAAATTCAATATTTATTAGTTACGTATTGATTCTCCACGTGCGGCCTATTGTATTTTTAAATAATGCATTGATAAAACTGTAGTATAATGAAATTAATATAAAATTCCAGAGAAATAGAAAAGCTCCTAAAACTGACAGTTCAAAGATGTAGTCGTTTATTGTTAACATGATACTCCTACGAAGGGAGTGATTTTGTACGTGGATCCAATTAATTAACTTGTTACATGGCGGAAGACAAGACTGGGGCGAAATCTCTTGGTCGGTTTTACCCAAAATTTGCATTACACATAACTTAACATGTCAAAATTGAGAAAATTTTCACTCGCAAAGCTCATACAATATCGCCAATTTGTTGTATAAGTAAAGAAAAAGCTGTAAATACGATAAATGGGTAAGGTGTGTATATCAAGATCGGAGCTTGGTTAAAGTAAATGATAAATTTCTGTCTAAAGATTTGGAGCGTTGCTATGCTTTATTCTAATCTTCTTTTTGTTCCTTGTTTAACGTGGCATTACCATCTGCTCCTAAATATACTAACGTTTTTTTAAACAATCATTAATTCCGCAGTTAGTGGAAACAAATCGCTAAATAAAATTTGCGAGCTTGAAGTAAACACCAATCCTATTGTATTTAACTAGCCTTTGAAAAACGTAGCAAAACTAGAGCCAATCGCACGCACTAACGCGTTTCGACCTTCCAGGATTATTATCAGAATACGACGACAAACTGACTAACGCGAATCAAACCTCATTTCATATATATGGAAAAAAGAATTAGGTATGCGGCTCTCACCTCTTTCATTCTTGCATAAATTATACTCGAGTGGAAACGTCGGCTGCACTATTTCCATGCAGTCACGAACAATAACTGTTTGCAGCGTTCGACGCAGATAAGAATAGGATATACAATTAAAAAATCATTGATTGCGTAGGTGGTGGTAACAGTTCTTTAAATTAAGTTTGCGAGTTTGAAGTAAACACCAATTCCATTATATTTAACCATTCATTGAACAACAAAGCAAAACTACCGCCAGTCACACGCACTGACGTGTTTCGACCTTCCATGATCATCATCAGAGTACGAGGGAAAACTGAATAGCAAGGAATAAACCATATGGCATATAAATGGAATGCAAAATTTCTTGACTTTTTATTAATAGCAATATATAAAATAATTAATATTAAATTGCATACCAAATATTTGAATGTGTATTTCTAATTTTCGTAAACCATATATAAATGACTAATTTAATTTCATACAATTATATATAAATAATAAGTATGCATCAAAACTGAGTTGAGTAAAATTTAAAATTTCTTTTTTAAAATTTTTTAGTCTGGAAATTATATATAGATTGTAACATATACACCAATGTAACAGGCTAAATAAATAAATTTAATCACTGTGTAAATATTTTGTTTCATATTATTTTAACCGTTAACATAATTGTATTTGAAAATCAATTTAACATAGACAAAATTCTTTAAATTTAAACCGATTCTATTATGTATTATAGTGAGGTAGGCAAATATATATATGTTTAAGTGCAAGCATTTAACGGTTTTAAATATTAACAAAGAGAAGAAAAATTGTTAGAATTGTACAATATCAACTTGTTTCAATTACGGCCTGCAGTTAAATAGGCTCTAAGGAGTTTGATACTGTTAGATTCTGTTTGGGGCAGAGAACTAATATACATGCAATTGTGTATTCGGTGTTGAGCACCTAGTAAAAACTTAATTCAAATATGACCAGAAAGATAAAAGAATATAGCTTAACGAAAAGTATAATCTCGTGCACATATACATACGTTTCGTGCTTACTGGCAACTTATCTGTAGGAATTGGTATTACGCCTCTTACCCAATTTATATTTGGGTGACGAATGTGGGAAAATATGTGTAATCTCCTATACGAAGGTTTAAACTTGTAGTCGTGAAGCTAACTTTATATAAAGTCATCGAAAGTGTAACTTCGAAGCCAATATCAAACCTGCAAAAGGTACCAACATTATGGCTATTGTGTCAGTAATCGATACCAACATTATGGCATCAAAAAGGAACATGGTAGCAACACAATAGATTCAATGCATGCTAAAGTTCACCAAAAATGACAATGAAAACTTTCACTGTACACATGTAAGTCCAGAAATCCATACACTCTGGCGTTAATCGATATAATTTGTCACATTTTGCGGTAATCTTGACATCATTCATTTAAAAATATAACATTTAGATACAGATTGGGGCGGAGAACTAGTATTAGGTGTTGCGCATGTAAACAGTTATTTCAAATATGACCAGAAGGATAAAACAAAGAAAACAGAAACGGAAAATATAATCACATGCACACATTTGTTTCGTGCTTACAGGCGATTCATCAGTAGGGTCTGGTATTACGCCCTTTACCCACTATATATTTAACTCTAAAGAGCTATAACTATTATAAATGCAACAAAATTCAAAGGCCAAAATTAGAAAATTAGATATCAGTATAACGGAATTCGGAAATATCAAAGACGTTTTAATAGCCTCTTCATATTAAGTTGCTTAAAAAATAATGGAAAGGTAATATGTAAAGAAATAAACAATATCCGTACAACAGCCAACATATGTATTTCAAGGTTAGTTTAAAGGAAATCAAGCTGACGAAGTCATTATATAAGTAATCAATAGCAAAACTATTGCACAAGTAGAGACTACCTGAGTGGAAATTTTGCATGCTAGCAGTGCATGGAAATGTCAAATGAGAAAAATAACATTTGTTATTGTCTTGATATGCGCTTAAGCATTAACATTTATAAATACGAGTTTAATTAACTAGTTTGCAGTGCAGAACTAGAAACAGATTATTTTGCAAAATGTATGCATTTGTTTTGTGCTTACTGGCGACGATCCAGTACAGGTCGACACTAGGCAATAGACTCACGATGTATTCGGTCGAACAGAGTGGAAAATTAATGATTGCATCCTCCAATTGCCAAAAAATTAGTAGCCGTAATAACCGCAAGTTTAAATATTATAGAAGAAGGATTTGGTATTCGCAAATTGTATGCTAAACGGTGCAAGAAATACACTTATTGATAATATTTTACCAAAAATGGCCCGTATATTTTAAGTGTACTCTTCTGCAATCATATGCTTGAGTTGTATAGAAAAATGGTCATATTATGCAAATTAGCGACATTTAAATTATGCTCGATTGGTTAATTACGTTAGCGACTAACTATTTCCTTCAAGGCATATAGTAATTCGAACAAAGTTCGCTATAATTTGGTGATAGGTCTTAAGGCGAACTGAACGGAACACAAGCTGTCGAAACGAATATTTTAAAAATTAATAGGAATTTTGCGCAAAACCGATAAGTAAAGGAAGTATTTGAGAAACCATTCTTGGTTAGATGTCTTTTAAACAAATTAAATATCTTTAAAACAAAAATTTTCAATAGCTAGCAAAGGAAGATTTCGTAAAATAGTACGTAGCGTACTAGAAGAGATTTAGGATCTTACTTAAATTATTTTGCAAGAATGCATTTTGTTTTCAAAAAATGATTTTTTCATATAAATTAATCTTCGCAAAGTTCTACCAAATACTCATAGATAACACGGGTGGTGATAAAAGTTATATGAGTAAAGTTGATAGACTTGCAACACAAACTTACAAAATTTTTTAAATCAAATGCACAACACAGCAAAACCACATTCAGTCAAAGATCTTCATATGTTTCTATCATTCGTGGTCATTTGAAAAGTACGATAAAATGTTAATTAAAAGTAATTAAACAACACTGTATATATATAAAGTTGAAATGAGATCTTCATGGTGTTTTTAGAGTGAACAGGTAGGAATCAAGCAAAAAGTGCTTTAAGGTGACGGTAAATTTTATAGCTTTTGCGGCTGATTAGTGCTTATTGACATAACGGATCGAGAAATTACTAATCGAACCATTTAACAATAAGTAAGAGATAGATGCGACATGTTATTAAGTCCATAGTGACCAACTTGGTGCAATATTGGAGGTGAAGCTAATACCCGATTTTTGTTTTAACTAAAAAATAATTGTTGGCACTTCCTTTTTTTACTGAATATATTTCCTTATTCGATTTTTGGTACCTACATTGCTTCAGAGCTTATCCCACTGAACAAGGACAAACTAATAAAGTAGGTGTTATAAGTTTGTTATGATGAATAGTGGACTAAAAAACGTTTCCCGCAAATACCGAGTATATTCCATCGTAAAAAGCAAGAAAACCGTCACTTGATAAAGTAAAAATTATCAGCCAGGCAACTGTGCT
>JAQBSW010015213.1:0-10210 GCA_029291075.1 Eudiplozoon nipponicum | reverse complement strand
AAGAAAGAAACTTTCTAAAGCGGATACAGACCAACAAATCAACATTGTAATCAATAAGTAGTCAAACTATTTTAGACGGGACGCTATCATCAAACAAAGCTCAGCATAACACAAAACGCGATACAGAATCAAAGCGCCTGATTTAAGCTAGGAAAGCAATGATGGTGGTCTGCAGATACCAGTGGCGCTGATCTAAAAAGCGGTATATTGTGGCGGATGAAAATCTATAACACGGAATTGTCCAACAGCCTAAAACTAATCTGTGTTTTAAAATATAATTCTAATCAGATCAATATAATAAAGGATCTATGCTAAAATATATTCGATCATATAGAACAGACAGAAATAGGTATTTGTTTTAGGTATGATGAGAGTACAACTAAGTTAGCATATTTCAGCATACAACGTTTCTTGAAAACCAAGCGAAATGACGAAAACTCGAGAGTTTAGTGGAAGAAAGAAGCCAACAGATGGAAACCATGTGAAACAAGAAGTTCTATAGAGCAGACTTCGATGAATGTGAAATTATGAAGAAGAAATATTTTTAAAACGGAAATAAAACAGTTTCAAATCCAACCTGAACTAATTCGGCCTTTAGGCGATTCAGAGGTCTGCCTTTTACCATGACAACATGAGACGTCTCCTCGGGTAGGGGACCAACAGAAATTGGTCCGTTTACACCGGTCGATATCGTGCCCATATGGGAGCCCGATGTAATTGAACCGGAAGCAGCAGTACCAGTACCACCTACAATCAGCCTGTGATGCGACTTCCCTAGAATTCCACTGCTGCCCGTATTCGACATGTTGTGATAATTCATCATCAGTTGGCTGGCCAGAACGTGCCTGTTGATCACTGTGCCGGGCGAGCGGAACGGACCGCCAGATCCAGCTACAGTAGTGGCAGTCAGAGTGCTGTTTTTACCGTTATTCTTCATCAACAATGAAGTGCGTGATTTCTCCGCAACGCCAATAACTTCAACACTACCGCTGCTACCACCAGCCACGCCACAACTATTAATAAATGAAGTTTTATTTAAAGCAGCATCGGATCCACACACAAGATCACCATCCTCTAATCTCTGCTGGCTTCCACTGTTACCACTGCTAGACGATGATCTGGTCAGCTCATCGGAGCCTCCATTTTTTGAGCTCGTAACTTTTCCACTGCTGAATTCTCCACTACTCGACCCACCGGACAAATTGCCTGCGGTCAAATTGGCTGTCGCGCCGTTCGCGGCACCATTGGTTACTGGCTGAAGTCGACCTGTGGTAGGCGATGTGGAGCATCTCACATCACCATCTGCATCAATCTCATAGTCCTCCTCGTCTAGACTAGCAGATACAGAAGTATCACCATTGTTTTGATCATCGGTCAGGTCAGTATGATCGTCAGTTGATAGGAGCTTGTGCTGACCAGTTTTCCTACGCCTATTCGTAGCGCTGTTGCTAGAAGCAACAGGTGGTGAAACAGTGATAGCTGCTGACGCTGCAGTCGTGCTAGGCGAGGATGTTCGCGAGACCGTAGAGGTTGAACTTGATGCTGACACTAACAGAAAAGTAACCAGGATAAAGGTTAAAGTTAACGAGCCCACTAACTTACTATTGGTGAATGACAAACACGTCTGAACATTAGTAGAAACAAAATATTAACAAAAAGTAGCGAATTACATGTAAATTAAATAAATTGATTACCAAATCCTAATCATACGATTGTGGTCCTTGGTAAGGAGCACAAACGTTGACCGAGCAATGGGACGCCAGACGAGGTTTAACTTACAAAACGGCGGTGAACTGTTTTTCGCAGCATAAGAAATTGTCATCTGGCCGGAAACCGGTGGACTCAACGTGGCGCCAACCCCGGCCATAACTGCGTTATTACTAGACGCAGCCAGCGCAGCAGCACCTTCGGCAGCCGCAGCCGCACTGTTTGCCGACGGAGTGCCGCTAACAAGCACATATCCGGGGCCGTTGGCGAAAAATCCATCGAACCATGAACGCTGAGTCAGACTAGAACAGTGCAGTGTTATGAAATGAAATAAAAAAAGACTATATTTACTACAAATTAAGTATCCGATTAGAGTAGTTCAACCATTAAGAATTAAATACGCTTTTGCCTACCGATACTACTAATAATTTAAATTTTCACCTCATTCAACTGAAATTAAGTGTCAACAGCATTGGAGAACGCGAAATTTTGAAACACGAGTAAGTTTATTTCAACTTGACGAATTTAACTGAAAAAAGTGGACTAAGGTGATCCAAGTGAACTACAAATCATGTAGAACTTAAGTAGGACAATTTGAATAAAAGATTGGCAGGATGAACGTACAGTGGTGAAGCTTCACTGGAAACGCGACCTGATCCGCGTCCCCCAATGCCACCAGTGGATCCAACCATCGTTCCACTGCCGCCTATAGAAGCAGAAAACTGAGGGCTACCTGGTGCAGAAACTTTGTTTTCCCCTCCAATGTTGCAGCTACCACTACCCGCAGAACCGGAAGACGATACAGGTCCAGCGCCTAAGCCGGAACCGGAACCAGGACTTGCACTTCCAGCACACGAATTCTTCTTACGATGGAAACGCGGCGAGCCGAGAAATGAAATCTTCAGATTGTTCAGCCGGGTACGCCAGGCCTGATGTGGCTGCTGGGGACTTGAGGTGGCTGAAGGCGAAGTTGCATTGCCACTTCGATTATGGGCATGATTTCCACTTGGTGTTGGCGAACCAAATATGCTGCCGCCAGCGGCACGTGGTGAATGAGCCACAGCCAGCAATGGCGGAGAAGAAGTTGGCGTACAATTATTCCGGACTGACGTAGTTGACGATGTTTGAGCTATAAATAAACGAAAAATTAACGTTAATTATTAATGCGCACAAATATACGCAACAATGCAGTATTGTAGCAAGATTTAAGGTGAAAGCTAAAGTCCTTGTACAGACAAACTATACTTCATACGCATAAATCCTGAACAATAACAGTTATAATGGAAATACGGTAGCTTGGTGAATGTTATTAGCAAATGCATGCTATTTTTAAACCAAATGTCAACAAGTGACGAAAACGCAATTAGAAATAATTAACACCGATTAGACACAATGGGATTCACATATGTCTTACGCTATAAAACTTGACTTAAAGAATGCTTATCAGCACCCGCACAAACAATGATTGCTGAATTGCATAACAGGTATGTTGGTGACAAAAGCTGCAGAAATAAGATGGTCATAACTGCACAAAAATGAGAAGACAAAATCTTCAGATCAGTACAATGTATACAAGAATATTGAAGATGAGAGCCGAAATATTGATTTTCAATTCCCTTTATAAATGCATTGCTGTTTGACCCTTGTTAGACAATTTTTCGTTGTGCTCTGATGGTGTTCATGGAGGGTCGAGATGCGTCAGTACATAAGGCTGGAGTTGTTATATTACGTGGATACCACATTGGCGTAGTTCGCACTTGGCTAGAGGATATACTTACGTTACTGAAGGCAAATTCGTCTTCATCATCGATTTCATCCAGATACACGTCATCATAAGTTAGTTTGCTCGCAAATTTGACGTAAATAAATGTTATCACAACCATTGCTATCAATGATTGTTTAATTTTATCTATTGTCAACAATTTTATTCAAGTCGTTGTCACTCTACAAACACAGTACTGAAATTTATCAGAGAAATTAACAAATAGTCACACTGATCTGAAAGAGGTAAGTAAAATCTCGTTTATTTGTGGGAATCTATAATAAAGTATAATATCGCGACAAAATTTGTAATTAAAACAATAACGGGTGAAACGTTGTGACAGAAAATAATAGACTAATGGTTTATTACTTATATTTCATACATATTATTATTGATTTTGACAAATAATGTCATAGTTATAGACAGAGCTACGATATATATATATATATATATACATATATATATATATATATATATATATAAACCAAAACATATTAAAACCAATAACATTTGACTTATCATAAAGAAAGCAGATACCATGAGTTCGATACAGCCATGTTCTCAGTAACGTTCTTACAAATTCAGAGAACTTATAGAAAGGTATCTCTAGTATGAAATGAATTGTTATTTCTAAAAGTGTCCCGTACCAAAGACATAAAATTGTAGTCCAATTTAATAGAGCATTCGCAAAGTCATATTTAATGCAAAGCCGTTGCGAGCTCAAAATA
This sequence comes from Eudiplozoon nipponicum, assembly GCA_029291075.1. Lineage (NCBI taxonomy): Eukaryota > Metazoa > Platyhelminthes > Monogenea > Mazocraeidea > Diplozoidae > Eudiplozoon > Eudiplozoon nipponicum. Next base: position 6,013 of record JAQBSW010015213.1, on the reverse strand, counting down.
CCCAAAACTGAAAAATGTGTACGATAGGATTAGAAATTTTAACCATTCAGTAACTTCATAACGGATAAGGGGCTAACCTAAAAATTGATTCAGAAAATATCATCCCAGCGAAATATATTAGTTAAGTTAATAATTATTATGGCGTAAGTTGTGAATCTGCATACCATTCTTGATTAGTTAATTTTAGCACATTAAGATAAACCAGGGCATTATAGCATGCATACATGCATACACACAAGCAAGCAAATATACATACATAAATACATACATGTTTACACACTTACATACGTACTTACACACACACATACATACCTACATACATACATACATACATAAATACCTACATACATACATACCTACACACATACATACATACATACATACATACATACATACATACATACATACATACATACATACATACATACATACATACATACATACATACATACATACATACATACATACATACAAACATGCATACATACATACATACATACATACATACATACATACATACATACATACATACATACATACATACATATGTACATATGTATATGCATACATACATACATACATACATACATACATACATACATACATACATACATACATACATACATACATACATACATACATACATACATACATACATACATACATACATACATACATAAATATATAAGTACATAGACATGCATGTATACATACATACATACATACATGCATACATGCATACATACATGCATACATAATTTAAGGGCCAGATGCACATTAAGCTCTAAAAAAGCCTGGCACTATAAGACCAAAAAATTAAGGCCTATACACTGGATCAGCAAAGGATGTTCAGAACTCACTGTGTATATTATGATGACAATTGTGCCTTAAAGCTAATAAGGCAACGTTACAGGCCGCTTTGCTGGATCTAATATGTATCAACACGGCACAAGATGACAAAAATTGACAAAATCGATTATAGCATCGTAAGCGGTTATCAAGACACGAATAGTTGTATTTCCCTGGTGCTGGAAAGGTTCAAAATAGCGCTTCTGGTATCATTGGTTAGTGCTGGTAGGTTACTAGGTTGGAATTATTTATAGCTGAGCTGGAGTAAACTAGTAATGCGGAATAATAAGTTTCACAAAACAATTTACAATTTCATGTACGTTGTTCTAAAATTGTTAAAAAAAAGGCCAAGAAAAGTTTTAAAATGAATATTAGTTTTACCTGGTGTTGTTACAGTGCGCCGATATCTCATTGGCGTAGTTCGCGCTTTGCCAGAGGTTATACCAACGTTACTGAAGGCAAATTCGTCTTCATCATCGATTTCATCCAAATAAACGTCATCATCATCCTCAATATCATCATCCTCATCGTCATCACCCTCAACTTCATCTTCAACATCGCCAGCATCTTCTCCCTCATTAACGTCACCACCAACAACTGCAATATCATCAATATCTTCATCATTGCAAACATCCTGGTCGACATCCTCATCGTTATCTGCATCTTCATTACTATCAGTTTGTTCATCCGTAAACTTTCCTACTCGACTTCCACAATCACTTTCGTCTTCATTATTAGACTTCAGAACTTTTTGCTTAATCTGACCAGATTGAGGTCGATCTTTGTTCTGACGCAACTGACGTTGAACTATCAGTTTAGATTTGATCTCAGAATTTTGAGTGGCACACGTGCGATCGCCAGAGGCTAACCTTTCTTTTTTGGACTTGCCAACAGTGCCCGTGGTTGTGACATTACTGCTACTACCGCTACTACTACTGCTGGTCAGATTGGAGTGCTGTTGCCTTTGATTCTGTCCCAATGAAGACAAAGCTGCAGATACAGGCGAACTAGAAGCAATACCAACAGGCCGCTTGCCATTCACGAGACCTGTGGACGATAGGCCTGTTCGACCAGTTTGATGCGGAGGCGGCATAGGCGGTGAGCCCTTACCTGTCATGGTCGAATTAGATGCAATACCTAAACCGATTCCATTAGGTCCACCATTATTAGCAAATAATTGTTGATTTTTCCGTCGGCCGTAATGACCTGCTGTTGATGCACATACTAATAGATGTGCTGACTGATGTTCGATCGATGAAGAGCCCGCAGGTGGTGATGGTGGAGTGTGCGTGACGGCATTCGTTGAGGTGGCACCCAATCGACCAGGTGAGCCTGAACACCCAGCTGGAGGAGTAGTGCTTGTACCAGTACCGGAATTGGCACTAGTAGGTGAAGCCGTGTGACTACCTGTGCCAGAAGGCCGCTGAATTGGCTGGTAGTGACCAGATCCAGAAAAAGCCTAATTTAGGAATAGCATACACCATATATCGAACTAAATCTTTATTCAGAATTACGATTAAACAGTTCATTAGTATTAAAGAATTTTTTCTTAACTAAAAAAGTCACTTTAAACTACACAAGTGTAAACAAAGATCACGGTCCACCGTATTTTAGGATTAAGAAAAGCCTACGCAACAAAGCCGAATTAAACAGGTAATGTTGCTGGACCCATATTACCGCTAAATTCCAGCGGCTTTAGTCTAGGAAACGGTGCAGTTTGGTCAAGTGTGAAACCACGATGACGCAGTCCCATCTCTTCTACAATTTCTGTCATTTGACCGAGTAAGCACAGTGACAGACAACATTCCCATAGCCAAAGTTATAGCAATATTTCGAAATACCTGCAAATGAGTGTTAAAGAAACTTCAAAAATGCTACAATGGACAGTAGATTACACCCTCTTGGTTTTATAAATTATTGAAAATATTTCTGAAATTTCTTAAAGAGTCTGCATTATAAATTGGTATTAGCAATTCACATCTATTTCAACAGTAATAAATTTCTGGATTTTCTAAAATTGAACAAATATACTCCGAAGAAAACATGCCGACGTTCGAGCCGTGTCCGCGGCAAATTCTTGATAATACATGATAACTTTCTAAAGAGGACGAAATCGGTCTATTGGATGAATTACCTTTTCTATATTGTACAATTCTTAGTTTACACTGGCATATGTAGGTAATTAATGGGTCAGGTGCTTATACCAAGATCGCAAACTTGATTCTAGTAATTGTTATCGCCGCCCGCACAACAAATGTTCCTTTGATAAAATGAGTAAACTAATCTACAGTCTTCTGTATACAAGCATACCATTGAAACGAAGATCACAATTCCTGACGAGCCGATGCAAAAGAGGCAGGCAACTTTGCTAGACTTTGTTTGCTGCTAAATTTACACTCATTCGATCATTTAGGTGCTACTCGGTAATAGGACGTTAAATGCAGCCCACATGGAGATCGTAATGCGTGATTTAATATTTAAGTAGATATCTGAGCTAGACTTAAGCACAAAATAATTTTAATATACATACTTCTATGCATAAATGAACGCATACGTACATACATAAACACACACAAAACACAAATATTTTTACATACATGCACAAATACATGCAAACGAATATACACATACATAAATACACACATTCATGAATATAAACATACATAAATATATACATACATTCATATGTACATACATACATACAAATATACATACATACATACATACATAAATACATATATAAAAAATAAATATATATATTCATGCATATATTTCTATATATGCATGCATACATAAATGCATAGATACATATATAAATATATAAATATATATAAATACGTAAACACATACATACATACATACATACATACATACATACATACATACATACATACATACATACATACATACATACATACATACATACATACACATACATACATACATACATACATACATACATACATACATACATACATACACAAATACATACATACGCTCATACATTAATGCATGCATACATTTATTCAGACGTTCATGCAAACGTACATATATATGCACACATCAATGAATAAATATATACATTTATACATAAATATAGACATAAATACATACATGCATACGACTATGCATACATACATACATAAATACATATATATTTAAATATATTCATACATATATTTATATATATGCATGCATACACACATGCACAAATATACATATAGAGACATACAGAAATATATAAATACATACACGCATACAGATATAAATACATACATACAAATATGTCCATATATTCATAGATACATACGCTCATACATTCATGCATGCATACATTTATTCAAACATACATAAATTCATATTTTCATACATACGTACGTACATATATATACATGCATACATAAATGCATACATAAATATAATTATACATACTTATACACATAAATACATAAAATATACACATATATAGATATATATATATACACACACATATATATATATATATATATATATATATATATATATAAACGTATAAAATCGCGAATAGATTATATATTACTGAACAGTGCATAAAAAGCAAATGAAATTCATCTGTTCGACCGGTTTCAACAAAATTTGGAAATTACACAGCAGTAGTCAGTTTGCCGTCGTACTCTGATGATGATCATGGAAGGTCGAAACGCGTCAGTGCGTTGTGACTGGCGGTAGTTTTGCTATGTCGTTCGACGACTGGTTAAATACAATGGGATTGGTGTTTATCTCAAGCTCGCAAACTTGATTTAAAGAATAGTTACCACCACCCTCACAATCAATTACTGTTTTATTGTATTCGCTCGTAATGATTTAAGCAACATACTACACACAAATCGAGGAAACGAAAAATAAACCTTTATTATACATACCAAGTATCATTACTTACCCCTTGGGCTGTGTATTGCATGGCTGAGGAAGAACTGCCTCCATGGTAATACGGTGTGTTTGACATTGGATGGTGCGGATGTGAGAGATGGTGATGGTGGTGTGAGTGATGCAAGTGTGGCGCTTGATGCCCCGGGTGATGATGAGCGGCTGCGGCAGCAAATGCCGCCAAGGCTGCTGCCGCAGTTGCTTGGTGTACTTGGGCGTGTGCATGAGCTGAGTTAGCCGCCAAGGTGTGCTGATGATGCGACAAGTGGGAATGATGAGCGTGATAACCTGACATCACTGGACTGCCGCGACCACCCACAACGCCTGTAGGATGTTGAGTTTGCCTCTGACTAGGTGATAAATGTGGCGGTGAACCTGTAATTCAGACACAGAATAAAATGCCCAAAAAATTTAAACAGAATGTTTCTACTTAATATATATATATATATATATATATATATATATATATAGGGGGGGGGGTGTGTGTGTATATGTCTCCAGCACTAACTAAATATTGCATAAGATAGCATAGACAAATCGTCAAGTAGACAGTTTCGTCTTTATTGGGAACTCGTCTCAAACTTGCCAGGAATTGCCGCGCACAAGACACACTTTCTTTGAAGTCTTGCCTTCGTCCGACGGACCACACAGCTTAACAAAAACAAAACCTGTTCAATGACTGATTACTGTGTGTTATTCGTTGTTTTGCAGTCGTAGGAGATGGTTTACGAGAACGTTAACGCAGTGCGCAGGCTTCGCAACACGATCGGGGCAATTTTCGCAAATACGGATGTTTTCAAAACAAAGAAGAACCTGTTCTATTTGATAGATATAATTTTCTATCTCGTTACAGTTTTAGTTCATAGCAATGCCATGAAAATAGTCAAATCATGCAATTATATCTTTTTTAAGAATATATATATATATATATATATATATATATATATATATATATATATATACTGTTCAAACACATGTCTCAAATCCAACTGGCCTTGATCTATTTTAATACGACCGACGCCATACATACTATAAATATTATATTGCAACAAAGTATTACGATGGGATTGGATTCATTGCACTCCATCATGTATCTATGTCTTTAAATCAAGTTTGCTAGCTTGAAGTAAACACCAATCCGACTGTATTTAACCAGTCGTAGAACAACATAACAAAACTACCGACAGTCGCAAGGCACTGACGCGAACAACAACAAGTAAAATGGGATTGGTGTTTACTCCAAGCTCGCAAACTTGAT
>JAQBSW010015212.1:0-10211 GCA_029291075.1 Eudiplozoon nipponicum | reverse complement strand
CTATGGGAAGTTGCATCGCACCCCTCCTGGTAGATGTATACATGTATCACCCGGAAAAAACGAGCCTAAAAGGTATAATTGACCAGTGCGCACTCTACAAAAGGTATGTAGATGATATTTTGTTGTTCATCTCAGAAGCAGCAGACCCTTCCGAAATCCTCAAACAAGCAAATGGAGTCGATCCAGACATCAATTTCACTCTCGAGGTAGAGAAAGACGACAGTTTTCCCTTCCTTGACATCAAACTCACTCGGGAAGCAAACGGAGATTTGACACTGGCCATACATAGAAAATCCGCTTTCACCGGACAATACATTCACTACAACAGTAGTGTGCCAAAATCCCACAAAAGAAACTTAGTAAACAACCTAGCAAACAGAATCAGGAAGATCTGCTTTGAACACAAGATTGAGGAAGAACTGGGCTACCTCAGGAAAATTCTGCTAATGAACAACTACCCAGAGCGTTTCATTGATGTCAACATCAGACCACGGCAGATTCGTACCAGAGAGGATACCGGCAAGCAGGTTTTCCTAAACTTACCATTTAGAGGCGACGTACCAGCCTCAATAATTGCACGGCGGCTGAATAGAATAACTAAGGACAACTTTCCCAGTGTTAAAGTTAATATGACATTTAGTACACAGAGAATCATGAGGTTGGATGCCAAAGATCAATTGCCAATTCTCTCCAAATCATTCATAGTCTACAAATTCTCATGTATGTGCGGTAGCACATATATCGGACGTACGAAGAAGCAATTGATAAGCAGAATCCAGCAACATTTGCCACAGAAATTGATTAACAAAGGCTTGCCACCGTCAGGAAAAAATCAGCTATTTCCGATCATATATTGGCAACGGGGCACCCTGTCAATTCGACCAATTTCACAATTCTACATAAAGCAAAATCAGAAAAGTTATTATTTATCTACGAAGCACTTTACATAAAACAACAAGCACCTGACCTTAATATTCAAAAGTTTCCTCAACATGATATCCTTATCGACTGGCCAAGAATAACAAAATTCAACAGCAATCTACTAGTATCCAGCCAAGAACAAACAGGCCCTCGACTAGAATCAACAAACGTACAATCGGATTGGCAACGAACTGAAGTGGAAATAACAGAGGCGCATACGATGACAGAAGTCTCCAAACAATGTGAGCGTTTAACACTGCAATCAACACTGGCGTTGTTACCACGTGATAACTTTGCGCAACGAGGTGAAACGATCAACTATACTGGGAAAAATAGCACTTGTATATGTAACAGTGAACAATGCGCACAAATGGTTAATTCTCAAGCTATCAAAACAATAATGACAAGATCTCAGACATCACTTCGCAATACTGCGAGAATGACCTTTACATGCAAACACGCATACACACAAACACAAACGCATACACACTCACCAACTAGTCAAAACAAGAAACAGCAGTAAAAACGAGTCAGATTTCTTACCACTAGCATAATCAATTGAAAGCCCAAAATGTATAAATATGTATGATTGTATAAGAGATGATTAGTATTCACGAAATAAATGGCCTTTATCGGAAATTGTTGTAATTCTCAATTTGGGTGAACTTTAGCATAAATTTATATCCATCAGGTTGGTATCATGTACCGACTCGGAAACCATAGTGTTAGTATCCGGTACTCATCGATTTCTAAAAAGGTATCAGTTACTAACACAATGGCCATAGTGTTAGTATCCTTTACAGACTCGGTATATATATATATAGTGTGAGTTAGCATTGAAGTCGCATTGTCGTTGACTTCAGATTATGTTAGCTTCACTATTACAGGTTTACACATTCGTCTAGGAGATTGTACCGTCCTATTATTCCACATTCTTCTACCGAATATATAGTGGTTAAAGGGCGTAATACCGGCTCCTACTGATGAGTCGCCAGTAAGCACGAAACGAATGTGCATGAGATTTTACTTTCCGTTCATGCTGCCTTTGGTTTATCCTTCTGGTCACAACTGAACTAGTTTGTTACTAGGTTCGCAAAACCTAATACATAATTGATAATACTACTAGGTCGACAGGATCCTTCGAAAATCAGGCAGGAACATTCTGCAGCATTAGGCTGCAATCATAGCATTTGTCCAATATTGTTCAATCGTATTTTATGGTAACTTATAGGGCATAATCTCTAGCTACACATAGTTGATCATGTAGAAGGTATCAGTGTCATAAAATAAAGCGGTCACTGATTGTACAGGCGGTGATAACAACTCTAAATCCAATTTGCCAACTTGAGATAAACAAAAATCTCATTTTATCTAACGAGTTGTACAACATAGCAATACTACTGACAATCACACGTACTGACGCATTTTGACCTTCCATGATAATCATGATAGCACGGCAGTTAATTTACTAACGAGGACGTTTTTATTTTAACAACACCTTGACTATTTTACTTGTTTGTTGTTCTTCTGAACCGCGCTCATTAAAGTTCGAAGCATGGAAAGATAAATTGCGATATTATTGGAAGTGCTTACACCACATTAAGACACAACAGCAGCAATTCATGATTTAAAAAATCGGTTCCACAAATGCGGGATGTACTGCATAAATTCGTAAATAATGCTTCCGTGGTCAAATAGTACTTACAGCTTTTCGTTTTGTTCGATGGATAGAATGAAAGGCGAAACTTTATTCTATAGGAGAACGTTGATTAAAGTCAACGAGAAATTGTGTTTAAAAAAATTGATGGTAACTGTGATCACAAACATGATTCTCCTACAAAGGCGAACTTTGTCAATCTATGTAATATAGAAAAAGTACAAGCAATAAATAGACGAAGATGTAAGCTTTCTCTAAGGAGCTCGTAAAAAGAACCTAATCTCTCATTTAGATCTCTAGAGAAACAGGTGAAACAACGAGGAGTCCAATGTCGGTATTATTACGCGAAGTTTGCAAACGAAGATAACGATTCCAATCACTGCTCTTTAAAATGTACACAGCTCATGTGTCTATGCCAGTTATGTAGCAGAAGTCTCATTTAAGAGGTAAAAGTATACCCTAATTATTATGCTTTAGTAAGAAAGTTGGCAGAATCCATTTATTCCGAAAATGATTGGTAACCATCTTGTGCATAAACATGTACATAATATTAGAATTTTCTCATGATAATCAATCATGTGGAAACACACAGCGTTTACGCATAAAATGTTACCTTAGGTATTAAAGTTTGAATAATAAAAAGCATGCGTACAATCGACAGCAGCGATGAACAACATACCGGTGTGATATTTTTAGGCGATTTCTACCAATGCCTATTTTATGTAAGAACAGAAAATTCAACAGTATGCTATTGGGCACCGCGGCATTGGTGAAGAATGCACGTTCCCAACTCCCACAAAACCAATACCAAGTTAATTGCAGAATGCTCTTTTCAGGGCTTCAAACACAACTCGAAGGCATGCGTTGAAAAAGTGTGCAAGCAAGCTGCAGGAAATTAAGCTTTAATTGATGGATACATAAACACAGTTTTGATAGCATAAAAATCAATATTTTAAGCACCAGAAGCCATGCACGTAAAGTTTAAATGAAAATGCTATATTGTATTTATCACAAGTGATTCACAATAGCATGCAAACCACTTACTGTATGCAATGCAGTCGTTTTCGCGCAGAACCATTCTTCTCCTAATGACTTCACACTATCTCCAATTCAATCTTGATTGAAATAAAACTAAGACTTGTATCGTGAGTTACTTTCAATGGCGAAGGTAGTGCTACAGCGTGGTCTATTATTCGATTAATTCGAAGCCGTTATTCAGGAAGGCTTCAACAGGATCTCGGTAGCTTAAAAGATTTTACTTTTGTGTACAATTACTTTGGGAAGTTATGAAGAAAACAAAACTGAGAATTCGTTACAGAGGCATTACACCCATATTAAACTGCTATAGATGAGAAATACAAGAGAAGATCTATTTTACATCGTGAATAAATGATGACGTTTTGAAGAAAGGTTAAAGAGGAAGAATCCTAACATATGCAAGCAAAAACGTATCCTAATTTCGTTATCAAAACTTCGATAAAGCATAAATCACAAATTAAAAAAATTTCTTATTAATAGTGCTTATTAACTAATCTATCTATAGGTAAATGGCAAATTTACCTTTTAATCAACTATTATCAACGGATACTCCATCGCAACGTACAACTTCGTCGAATTCACCGTTAGAGCTGTACGATATCGAGGCGTAAGCATGCCATTATTTCATAATGAGCGACGATATTTAGTTAGAACTATGAAAATTCAAACTTTGATCGATCCAACATTTGCAACATATACGTAAAAATGTAGATATAAAATACAAAAACGCGAAGACCTGTGAAACTGCACAGAAAGCTACAGAATAGCCTGAAACCATTTGACTAACTGATCAAAATCGCTCGACAAAAAAAACAATTTAAGCCCAAAAACTGCACGTTTACTACGGCAGTAGCGTCTCCAGAAATCCAGTTCCTTCTTCCCTTTTCAGTCACATCGCACATACTAGCACAACCACTTACAACTAGCTATCAGCGAAACCGACTGACGCATCGAAATCAATTTTACATTAGAGGTGAATTTATCTCCTCTGGGAAAAGCCAGTTGGATGGCAACATTGTCGATACGAATAGCTAGGAACTACCGCTCGCCAAGTCGCAAATTTCGATCACTTCGGATCAGGAAGCATAGAAAAAGTTACGTGCATGCACATAATGAAATACAATTATCAATTTATCATGGTTGAACGGTTTATACTTCATCTACTCAGCACATTATTGTCGTCTGTCTGGGAATTTCTAAAACATCACGATAACCGAGAATTCCAGAGAATATTAAAGGGAGACACATACAGCAAACCAATGCACAGCATAACTGGAAAAATAACCACAGTTATGTGTAGTATGTAAGTGACTGGACCACTCCTATGCAGGGTGGAAAATTTAGATCTATAGTTACCCTTTTATTGTTGTCTGTTACACACAGCTTAGGAGCATCATCCGTCCATGGGATATGAATTTAAGGTGCCAGTGGAAAAAACTTAGCTATCCATTTGATGTTGTGTTATCTGCATATTCAAAACGAATTCGAGGTTTAACATGCTATCGAATGCCTTCATCTAGATAGTACAACCAATTGACTATCGTCGACGGCAAGACGATACAACACATAAATAGTGGGAAAGCGCATAGAAACAAACCGGAAAATTTAATATATTTGAAGAGGTTCCCAAGGGTAAAGTGACCAAGAATTACGAAATACGGAAGAAGCCAATAGTGGTATATTCACTCCAGAATTGAATTTAAAATGAATTGCCAATCAAATGCCGAACTTTCGATAAGCACACAAGATGCCTATGCATTCGACATGTTAAACATTGTAACAAGTGAGTTCATCATGAAACAAGACTTTTTACCAAGACCAAAAACAAAAATGGAAATAACACTGGTTCATGCGGTCATGTGGACAAACTCATGACGCAATTTCTAAGACGTATGCGCACATAATCTGGTTTATTAATATACTCAAAGCACTCATTTGCGAATGTTTCAATGTTTATAAATATAGTATCAGTGTAAACTCAACACTGCATCAGGATCTCTTCATGAACTGTCCAGAATTTGCCGCGGACGGGACTCACACCTGGGCGCGTTTGCTTCAGAGTCTATGACTTTATTCATTGCGCCACCCGTGCTGCATACTGCATTTCATTTAAAGTCAAATACCAATTTATGTTTTTTAGACTTTCCTTCGGGTGGAACCTATTTGAAATCTCTTTAAACCTACAATTCTAACTAGCCACTCGCAGTCTGACTATACACCAGACATATTGCATTATGGGAAATAATATTTATTTAAAATAACATGGCAGGGATTTTGTTAACATGCGTATAAACTCAAAATTATATCGGGAAGAAAAAGCAAGTCATCTAGTAGACCGGTTTCGTACATAATGTGAACTCTTCAAGTACTAACCAGAATTTGCCGCGGGCGGACATGAACTGGAGCACATTTACTTGAGAGTCTGTGACTATTCATAGCGCCATTCGTGCCGCATACTGCATGCAATTTGAAGTCAAATATCAACTTGTTTTTCGGCTAGTCTATCCTTCAGATAGAACCTGTTTGTTAATAGACTTACATAATCCGAAACGAATGTGTCCCGGTTCAAGTCCCGTCCGCAGCAAATTCTAGACAATACTTGAAGAATTTCAAATATGAACGAAACAGGTCTACTGGATGAATTTACTTTGCTACCAGATGCAATGTTGATTTTATACTGACAATATATATATATATATATATATATATATATATATATATATATATATATATATATATATATATAGTGTACATAATCAGCTGTCGCGTTGTGATAGACAATTATCTTCGCTCCATATAGTGTCTCAAGTTTTTTTATAATGCCGAAACACCTAGGAGCATATCGTCCGTTTGATTCAAATACTGGCAAACAATCATACTTTATATCAGGCGCAATGTCCTCTCCTACTGATGATTGACAAGTATAAGCAAGTGCAGTGTGCGACCAGGAGTACATGTTTGGTTCATGCTGACTTATTCAGATACCTTGTTCTCAATGAGCTTGCATGTCACTTGATACGCTAAGCAATACATGCCCATACTTAAAACAATCGTAGTCAATACTCTTTCACCATTACCAATATTGTTAGCAGGGAGAGAGATATGTGTTTTCACGTAGATATGCTAGGCCTTATGCAAGTACGCATATGCACAAGGAATTCAAAATATTTTTTGTTTTTAATAGGGTTATTTTAGTAACTAAATTAGTTTTCTTATATTTTCATAATATTGCCTGTATACGACGTGGTGCGAAAATACCTATATAGAAAAGCGTCTGGTTGAGTAAACTCTAAAAATGTCTAATAGTTTATTTTCATACCTGTACAAAATTCAAAATTGTACACATCTTTGGTTAAAACTGATTGCACAACGTAGTTGAGAAAACTATTTCAGTTATAAATCAGTTAATCGACAAATGGCCATACCATGACAAGTCCAAAATGGCCCATAAAACAATAAACTTTTACAAAATTGACTATATTTAACATTCACAAAGAATGTATGACAGTGCGAAAAATTATGAAAATCATTTGCAAAATCGATTTAATAATCGTCTTTATTCTAAAAGTCAGATGTCAGTAATGCTCAAGTCACTATTGGATAAGGCCAGGAAAGGTCTACAGCCCAATTTTATAACTTCTTATGTGTTGAAACATAAAAAATGACCAGAGATAACATAATCACAAATTAACCATTCAAGACCAAAGTTAGGTACAAACAAGCCATAATTATATTAGTTAACCTGCACTCTGAAAAGGAATAACGTTGCCTTAATTTTAAAATTTATCAACATCGAGAAGAACCTACAGTATTAATAGACTTGATTACGAACGGCCAGTGATTCCTCTCCTCCTCCCTCTCTCTCTCTCACACACACACAAGCTGTTACATACATATGCATGGACACAAGACGGCGTAATCAATAATAAACAAGTACATATGGGACCAGGAAGATATACCAAATTCGGCGAGTACAAAGTTTTAATCCCAAAATTGAATGCACTCTCGTGTTACTAAACAATCATTAGATAAGTCTTTTAACCATTAACCAATTTTAAATAACAACAGATAAAAACTACAAAAAGCATTCATCACAAACAGCTGAAAAATTCAAAATTACTAAATAATATCAGAAAAACAATCATAAATGAAAAATAATATCAGAAAAACAATCATAAATGAAAAATCGTTGCTAAAAAAGAAAATCTAAATAAGTAAACTGATCAAAAAACGTCTATTTTTACTACAATAGCCATTTATTAGACGCCTTTAGCGAACATCTAGAAAGTAAAAATATTACAGAAAATATTAAACAATATTCACACGAGAAGATAAACAAATTAACGGAGTTTTGGAAACAGACCAAGCCTGCATTTTTGCCGACAAAAAAGCTGCTAAACTTAGTCGATGAAAAAATCAATCTTACACTACACTCGAAACTAGGTGAAACGGCAACAAGACGCCGTGCCACGCAAATGCTGTTATATCTAGTATTTGGAAGATGGCGTATTGTATTGAGCATTATCTATTCACTATAAACAGATACAGGAAGCAGAAAATGCCCAGCACATGTACTTAACCAAATAATAGACAATACATAAGCCTAATATACTTACTTGTCCCAGCAATAGGCTGTTCTTATAGTTTCTTATATAAACTAGGCCTGGTTTACAACATAATGTAAGGTTGATATAATCCGATTAATATCAAGAATGACAAAGGCATCCTATCTAATAGACTACGGATTCCTAGTCGTCAGAATTTTATACATCCAATAGACCATAATAATCAATCCCGAATCTGATTCTATTATGAATTTATAAAAATGAGCGCTTGTATATCGATTCATTAGTCTAGCAGGTACTTTCCTGTACTCTGATAATGCGTTTCTAAGTAAGATTCATTAACGAACCCCACCACTAATGACGAATTCAGTTCTTCAGCGACACTTACGCGGAAGAAGCATGGGGATTGGAAATAATGCGCAGCGGCTTGATCCAGAAATTAAGCAAGATAATTATAAAAATGAAGAGTTTGCCTATAAGGACGAAACGGTAGATTTTTAGGATGAGTTTTAAAGCAATCCTTAACTTTAACTATAATATACATACATTAAAGATAAAAATCTACAAAAAAATATTATGTAAATACAATGAAGCGAATGCTCAAATATAGCAATGTCAATGCTCAAGGGTAAAAAATTGGTTGGATTTATCAGAGGAAAATATATTTTAAAGCCTTGTAAACTTGGACATAATTTTTTCTAGTAACTCTTTCAGCCTACAAATCATTAGGAACAATAAACTTCATAAATTTGTTTCGAATTAAAAGTGAATAAAAATTTACTGATACAATTGAATGAAGTTGGCGAATTTGTGATAAATGCCAATCTTATAGTAACTAACAAGTTGCACAGAATAGCAAATCCACTGTTAGTCACACGAATTAATGCGTTTCGACCTTCCATAGGCATCATCGAGCATGGCGGAAAACAGTCTAACGAGGATCAAACCGAAAGTTATGGAAAAGCAAATATATGGCTCTCACCTTTATTAGTCTCGCACACATTGTACTTGACTGGAAGTATCGGCTTTATAATTTCTGTATAACCTCAAACTTGAACCTATTGCAGCTATTGCTACGCGTATATAAGTCAAAACGTTTAAAAATAACAGATTTGGCGGGAGATAATAAAAAATTCTTTAAATTAAGTTTTAAAGCTCTGTATAAACGCCAATCCGATTTTATCTAAGCAGTCGCACAAACAGAAAAATTACAGTCAGTCGCACGTTCTTATTGGTATTTACGAAATTATCCAAAATTAACAGCTGTTCATCAATTTCAATTTTCGAACAATTATTTTTTAAAGCAGACCTATAAATAACCGCGTTTTATTAATCGCTTAGCCGAAACAGACAGCTGAAAATTCTTTAAATGACTTTTATTTCACGGTGGTGTCATTACCTGTATATTCTTCTCGACTGACAGATGTGGGAAAACAATTTTCATATGTAAATCTGCGATACGTTGAAATTTCTTCATTTGATGGATCGTTTCCAACTTATCCCATCACCTTGAAGGTATCAAGACGGCATATTTTAGTCAATGAAAATGTTTGAGTTTCAAGTATTTCAAAGTGTCATTTCTCGCTTCCTCATCAGAATTTCAGTTATTGCAGACTGACACACGAAGTGTCGATACTTATTTTCCAGTACTCTCACCAGACTTAGGATAAAATTATGTACGCTACTCGAAGAAAAGAAAAATAATGGCAAGCGTGGTATCCTCATTCGAGTCAGATATTTATTTGAACCTACAATAAGTAAAAATAGATCTGTCTCGAACGAGGACACCACGTTTGCCATAATTTGTACTTTTTAGATTTGTGTACTGAGTTTGTATTATAAGCCTATTGAAAGTACTAGAAAAGATGTATCAAAGCGTCGTGGATCAGTCTAAATTAAATGAACCTCCAACTTGTTCAATTGATAGTAAACGTTGGGGAAATGCTTTCAAAGTGATGGAACAAATTAGAATCCATCCATCGAGAAGGTATACAAGTTGTCCCTAGAATTAAAGTAACTTTAAAGTATTG
>JAQBSW010015211.1:0-10216 GCA_029291075.1 Eudiplozoon nipponicum | reverse complement strand
ACAAGTAAAAATGGAGTTATTATAATTACATTCACTCCTGAAAACATTTTTGCATAAAAGCCATACGCTTCATTGCTCCCTGTTAGTTTTTTGCGAGAAACGGATTGTATCCTTGTCGATGTATTGACCAAGACTTGATTCAAAATCAAGTCATTCTTTTTTTTAAAAAAACCTAGCAGAACTGTCTATATCGAAGTAAATCTGACTGCTTAGTCTCTTATAACAGTTAGATACTGTTTGTTGCGGAGAACATATATATATATATGCAAGTCTGTATTAGATATCGCGAATCTAGTAACAAATTAGTTCAGTTCATGCAGTCTTTGGTTTATCCTTCTGGTCACAGCTGAACTAATTTGTGAAAAGATAAATACAACTACACCAGGCTTTTGGCCTAACTAAGAAATAACTTTGGTATAAACGTAACAGAACATAATGAAATCAAGACAACGGGAGTCGGCTATGAGACGGTCATTAGCCAAAATACACAGAACAACAGAAAAATAATAGAAATTGTTGCACAATCGGGAAACTAACTTTAATGTGGGTTTCAATGCTGTCATTATTTCATTCTATTCAATATGAGTTCTACGTGTGCCTTCCTGCGTAGGTTTGCTGCCACTATCTTTATTTTGGTCCTGGAAGATTATTTTTTCCTTAAATGCTGTGGTAATTGCTTTGAGGCAAAGAACACTGCTCTTAATTAGGGCTGATTTGAATAAAGGAGAATTTGCCAACAGAGTCGCAAGAGTTTAGCTGAGGAAAAGTCGAAAGCTTGTAGAAAGCCATATCCTAGCCGCTGGAATAAATAGAAAACAAATACTAATTGTTTAATAAGTTTTGCTATAGTAGCGCGCTTCATAAATGAAAACGTAAGGAAATAATTTAGGTTAATAAATTCTTTTTTCACAGTAAACGTACAAATGTTTTGCATTTCTAAATTGAAGGAGCGGGTTCGTAATTTAGCTAGACAATTGCATGAATTATTCATGGAGATGGTGAACATAAGGTCTCGTCTAATTTAAACTATCATTGTCAACCGCGTGGGATATCCGTACATGAGATTCAAATTAAGTTGTTATTTGAAATACATCAATCGATGCATATAAACTATTTTTTAAATCTTGTGCAGCAAAAATGGCTTTTTGAACAAATTATTTCATAATTCCATGCCTTAAACGACCTCTACTTGTCTGGCTTTAAATAAATTGTACACTTTTAACGACGAGTTTGATAAAAAGTATACTATTAATTTTGAGATGCATCTTCTAAAATTAATGTAGAAGAGGTGGTGTAATTTTTCATTAATGATAATTATTATTGCAATTTGTTTGCATTTTTAAGACAACTGTATTGTTTTCACACGCAACACCCGCTTAAGAGCATTTGTGGCGAGAGAAAATTTGGGGCTTTAAGACAAGTTTTGTTATTTAACTCTTAATGAAGCGTATAAAAGCTAGGATAATTAACTATTTCTTTTTAATTTTTGTCTTTTTATATTTACATAACGTTTGAACGTATGTTTTCTGCAAAGTTTGTGGCAAAGCAACTCATGGCAATTATTAACTTTATATACTAAATTTATAATCAATCATATGGTTTTTTACAAGTCGACCAATTAAAACGCCCGTTTCTATTGAACATTTTTTCTTGTATTGGTAAAACATTTAACGTAAATCGGAATACAGTAACAAGGTAGATAAAGCATTTTTAGGAGCATTAGAAGCCAGCTTTTATACCATATCAGACAGGAATGCAATAAAATAACATTTTACAGAAATTAATTGCCAATAGTTACAAAGTAAATAAATGTTGTGCTTAATGGAAACTAATTAATTAAAGCTTTCTACAATAAATAGAAACCGAAGTACGGTTATCAAGATGAAGCAAATACGCAATTAACTTAATTATCAATTAACAAATGAGACTAAACATGAGACCATTTACCCCACGTTAAATCTGCTATTTTTTAAATGTACCCAGGCAAAAGTTTACGTTTATTATTTCTTCATGTTTATTATAACAAAGTTATCAATGCAAAGCATATTCCAGAGACAGTGTTCTTGTAGCGAATAATTCACAATCTTTGCCCATTTCGCTAATATTATCACAAAACTTACACAATTGCTAATTTATGTTTTCAGTCACGTATGAATGGGGTCTTGGTATTATTATTTTAGAAAAAATAAACAAGATTCAGAAATAGCATTTTATACTTCGCAAATAGAAGTTCTTCAATGCTGATAAATAAATGAAAGATTAAGTGATTGTTATTTTCTTTAAAACCACGTTGAATACGTGAAACCAAACAGATAAATAAATCATTTTTATAATGTTAGGGTGATCTCAAACAATTAACCGGACTAGTTTAATATCCTTTTTGGAAAATTTAGCATTGTAAATATTCGCCGTTTTGCAATTTTTACCGCCTACAATAAGAACTATGCATATATTAATTTTATAATATTTACTGATAACTTTATTTAATGAAGCAAATGTAGAAATAGTGTCAAAGGCTGAAATTTTCTTTTAATTAATTTTATGTTAGGATGAGTTAATGTTTATGTAGACGCTGTGAACAACAGTTACTTAAATAAAATTCGTAAATCCTGGATTAGATTGACATTTGCTATCATATTTCCAAAGTTACCATGACATCGCTCATATAAACATACGCTACTTGTATATTAGTGATGGCAAAAAATAAAATATTAGGCATGAAATATCTAATGTTATTCTACATAGGACCCAGAAAATATGCCATAACCGGTATAAAAAAGACGTAATATGAACAAAGAATGCATATAACGTTAACCGGTTATTTGCTTATTTGAAATTTCTTCGATGCTTTAAGCTCACGATATACTTCGTTACTCAATGCGTGGCAAATATATCGTTCTTTTGAAACGCAAGCCTTAATAAAACTCATTGTATTCTTTCCATGTACAAAAATAAAACGAAATTTTATCAGATACAATAAACGCCTCTTTTTCATGTTCTTCTAAAGTATATACAAATAAACATCTCGTTATACATAAATTGAAAGGCAAAACATGATAGAAAAAATATAATCATGGAGAGAGTGTGAGAAAAGGAAACCAATCAATTGCATACGTCACCTCCAGCTCAAGCACAATGCATGAACATGATTCTTCTGCTTGCATAAATCCTGCTAAAATTTGTTAATCCATAAGGCTTCGTATGTGACTAACTCTCATTTGAATTGTTATTTGAACAAACAGCTGACTTGTAACCTATTGGTATTGATTTTAAAAATTGGTTTAAGGCCACATTAGTTGATCAGGCTTCACATTTGAAATCGTCCAAATGCACAGAACAGCACAAATTGACAAAGCATCATTTAAATACACTTAAAGGTACCAGCAGAAATGCAGACATCAAAATACTACGCACTGATAAAGGCAGGAGCCTAGTTATAATTCAAGATATAACTGTTAAAAAGAAGATTTTGGTATCCTTTGGTGTTACGTCTCTGCTTACAAATGTTCCAATGGATGAAACCATCTACATTATAGTCAAAGCGGTAGAACAAGACACATTACCATCGCCGGTGCCAGGTCACGCTCTACGCAGTCTTATATTATTATGCACCAAATACGTAATGTTTCGTTTTAATGGAAGCATCTATAAAAAGACAGATAGTGTGGCAATGTGGAGCCCCTTATCTTCGACTGGTTAAATGCAATGGGATTGGTGTTTACTTCAAGCTCGCAAACTTGATTTAAAGAATTGTTACCACCAGCCGCACAATTAATTAATGTTTAATTGTGTTATCTATATGTTTCAGCTTGTCTTATGAAATATGCTTTTGCAGTAAATGTTTAAAATATGTCAAATAACGTTAGAATTTCTTACGCCTGGCGAGGCTATCTTGAAATTGCATACATTATCCACTTTGTTCAAACTGATTCAGAATTTAATATTTTATAAAATGTAAAAATTGCGTTTTTGAAATTTACTTTATGCGGGATTCTGTCATAGGATCCAGGAGATACCTTCACTGCGATACTTATAAATACGTAGTTATACGTTACAGAGAGCCTGATGTGCGACGTGGCTCCTCTCTGTCGCAGGTGAGTTCTAATTACATGTTTTAAAATTTATTCAAACGATAAATATTAGTTTTAATAATTTTCTTACTATTTTTTATATCTTTGCATTTTACAAGCTTCATAATAGTTTATTTATTTTTAAATATTATTTAAAATTTGTAACAAACCTTCTCTGGTTTGAAAGAAGATACACTACGGAGGTTGTTTGGTCTTTGTAATTGAATATATATTTAATAATTACGTTAAATTGAATACGCAGTTTAAAAAGAAATGCAGATGATGTGACTAACGACATGTGTATTATATTTTTTTCATTGGTGAATCAAATGATGTAATATTAGCATAAACATAGGTGAATAATTTTTGCAACATTAATACAGTAGATATTGACGAGCATAGTTAAGGTGCTCTTATGTCGATATCATCCTGTGTGGTGCTTTAAAAACAAGATCGATAGTTAGCATGAATAGAATCTGTTGATCATGCAAATATATATATTACGTTGATAATATAAAGAAGCGCAAATTAAAAACACAGAAATGATACTACTGACGGAATGTAAGCATAGATAATGGTAGTGTACCAACGGGTTTAATAACCTCGTTCACTGTTTGAAGTATATTTAAAACTGTGCTAACATGTAACTGATAATTAAGGATTGCAATACTAAGTTAAATCGACGATGATTAGAAAGTCTCAACAAACTAACATGCACTATATGACGGCTGCTGAACGTTGTGCTACTGTTATGACAATGTAATTATAAAGAAGGAGATAAAACAGGTGCCTTAAAGAAGACCGGTGCTATATATTGTGAAGTAAATGGTTGAGTTGCTTTCCTATGGATAAAGAATAATGTTAACAAAAATATTTAAATATTATGAAATATCATCACAGTATGGTACAATTTTTTAAACATACACGCATTATTAGTTTTTTGTCACAGTGCTGGGCGATTTTTAAATTAAACAGTCTAAGAGATGGCAAAACTTTAATTTTTCAAGCGTATGCATTGTTTATTTAGAAAAGAAGACACAAAATAAATATAGAAATAATTTAAATAATAATTCCCTCTGCAGTCATATATTTGTCCAACGAATGAGCTAATTGCGCAGTAACGCATTGGTTTAAAAAATTCTGCTGTAATGTATGCATCAATATACATTTCTTAGACGTCGTTCTAAAAATTGAACTCTAGTAAAAAACTAGTAGCTGTTTTCCATAAACGTGTTCAATGTGCACAAATATGACTTTTCAAAGAGGAAACTGGCATTCAGTAAATAAAAATCGAAGAGGAACTTTGCTATTACATGATGGTTTGCAGGTCTTATTTTAATTTAGTTGAAAAGAAATGAAACTTAAAATGTTGACGTGTCAATGTAATGCAAAAATTTGATTTGCAACTGAGACAATTCTTTACAAAGTTTGTTCACGATAAAATTATATTGAATTTTTAATTAATTATAAGTGCATTTATTGAACAGCAACAAGTAGTCGATTATCAGTTTTGGCAAAATTTCACTAACGCTAATATTACGATTTTTCAAATACTCATTTTCTTAAACTAATTTATGTGTTGTGTTCTAGCACGTTTTTGGTACTTAACTATTGGCCAAATTAATACTAATTATATTTTTGTCACATAACTTTCTGATAATTATCATTTAAAACAATTCTAATTTCTTCAAAGTTACCTTTGACAACAGAAATCAATAAATATATAGTACATTAATATTGGGTAATTCATATTTTATGACACTTAGCACAATGCTTGGAGGATAGTAACCAGTCAAATACACAAAATACGTATTAAAATATATATGACTTTAAAAAAATATAATTTAAAAGATACAGCAGCACTTTTATTCCACTTAATCTACTGCATTACTGGAGATATAAACCCTGAAGTAATTTAAAAATAATAAAAATGGAGTCCACATTAAAAATCTATAAATTTTGTCGAAGCACAGCAATCTGGTTGGTGCAAAATACGATTTGTGTTGCACATACGTCTACAACTAAACATAATGTTCCATTGAAAAATTCGACATGACAACGAAGCGCTTTTCAATTATAATTAAAATCAGGTGTGCTAGTATGCATCTTTATTTAGAAGTGATTTGCATAAATACACTTTCTGCAGATGGTGCAGATTTGTTCGTACACTCGTATTACTGTGGAGCTTTCAAAGTCTCATGTAAATCTGTGCTTAAGTACATTTTTTTTCATTTTGAGAAGTATATATATATATATATATATATATATATTGATGTCAACATCAGACCACGGGAGATTGGCACTAGAGAGGATACCGTCAAGCATGGTTTTCCGAAACTCACCATTTAGGGGCAACGTACCAACCTCAATAATTGCACGGCGGCTGAATAGAAAAACTAAGGAGATTTTACCCAGTGTTAAAGTTAATATCATATTTAGTAAACAGAGAATCATGAGGTTGGATGCCTAAGATCAATTGCCAATTCTCTCCAAATCATTCATAGTCTAACAATTCTCATGTATGTGCGGTAGCACATATATCGGACGTACGAGGAAGCAATTGATAAACAGAAACCAGCAACTTTTACCAAATAAATTGATTAACAAAGGCTTGGCACCATCCGGAATATCAACTATTTCCGATACTATATTGGAAACAAGGTAACCATCAATTTGTCCAATTTCTCAATTATAAATAAAGCAAAATCAGAAAAATGATTATATATTTATGAAGCCCTTTATATAAAGCAACAAAGACCTGGCCTAAATATTTAAAAGTTTCATCAATATGATATGCTAATCGACTGGCCACGAATAACAAAATTCAACAACAAGTAACTAGTATCCAGGCAAGTCCGAACACGCCCTCTAACAAACTCAACAAACATTCATTCGGATTGACAACAAAGAGAAGAGGAAAAAACAGATGCACGTACGGTGACAGAAATTTCCAAACATTATGAGCGTTCAACACTAAAATCTGCACTTGCGCTGTTACCAAGTGAAGAACAAAAATTTACGCAAACTTGTGAAACGAGAGACTACTCTTGGAAAAATAGCACTAGTTCACGTGACAGCGAACAATTCGAACAGATGGTTAATTCTGAAGCCATCACTACAATAATGACCAGACCTCAGACATCTCATTGCAATACAGTGATAAGGACCTTTACATGCAAACAGGCACACACACAGACACAAACGCATACACACTTACCAATCAGACAAAACATAAAATAGAATTATTAACCGAGTCATATTTGATGCTACCCACCCATTCAAATGGAAACCCAGAATGTATATAAATGAAAGATTGTAGAGCGAAGTTTAGTATTCTCGAAATAAATGGCCATTATCCACTTTGTTATTAATGTTTTTTTCTTCCTAGTTATATATATATACTGTGTACTTCTTTTTAAAACGGGGAATGTTTTCCAATTTGAATAAACCTTTTTTGTTCATATCCTTTGTAAATCAGTTAGTATAATTTGAACAAAATCGCAACAATTTCATTTTAACTATATCTTTAAAGTTCATATCAAGTAAAAAGTGTTCGTGTATTTGAAAAATAAATATGGATATCGATGTATTAAAGGTATTTCATGGTGATAGTATTATCTCAATCAAAATGAAAATATTCTCAAGAAAATATTTTCATGTTGTTATGCCTATTTTTTTAAATAATAATAATAATAATAATATAAATAATAATAATAATATTAATAATAATAAAAGTAATAATAATAATAAGATTGATTTTAAGTCCTTATAAAGAACAATGCAAAAAAATTATTTTATAAATACTATTAAGTAGACACTTTAAAATTTTAAACGTAAAGAATTTTTTTAGTCTGCATAAAATAAACACATATTGTTATTAGAAGAATTCAAATTGTAGGGCGAAACGATTTAATTAAAAATTACATGACCTGTGTTGTGATTAGCACAGGATTTATTCTAGATACTTCTTTTTTTAAATATTTCGGTTGCTTTTGCCTTTATCCTACATCGGACTACGATTCACTACAAGTCTCGTTATAGTTAACTGACACTTCAGTATGTGACGTTACACACTTTATGTGTAAAATCAAACATGCGAAATGAGAGTGGCTGAATTTTAATTTAACCTTTTCATACGTGAGACGTATATTTTTACACTCACAATGTAAAATGACGTAAATAAGGAGCCTTTACATTGTATGTTTATGGACCCAATAAGTAAAATACACTTTTAAAAAACTCATGACTGTCAATGTGATAAAAGATAAAGACAGACAAGCTATTAAAGTTGGAAAAGATTTAATTCCATTGGCCTAGTATAGACTAATATTTTGCAAAAAATTTTTAATTTCATGTCCTTTGATTTTAATATTTGTAGAATATATAAATTCATTTTGAAAATAATAAAATATATGAGAGAAATTTACAGATATTTTAAAATTAGAAAAAAAATTTATTCGCCTATTTTTTTATAATTCCACAATTAAAGTATAATACAACTGAGACAAGAACACAAAAGTTCTCGATTTATTAACCCTATCATTTTGGTCTTGATTTAGAAAATTGCGCTAACAAATTGAATCAACCAATTGATTTATTACAAAAAAATTTACTAGTCTTCAAATAAACCAATAACTATTTATAGCATAGGGAGAAAGCAAAACAAACATTACCATTATTCAATAGAATTGTCATGGTGCAGAAAATAATTAAAAATATAAAGGAAAAACATATGCCATAACACAGGTTAAAATAAACGACATAGGTTTATTTGTTTTTTTGCAAAAGCCTAATTTGCAATAAAACCAATTACACATGAACGTAGAATTGCATGTCTATTGAATTTTACAATAGTAGAATAATTAGCTTTTTTAATGGATTTTATAAATTAGAAAAAAATATCAAACAATACAAAACGATAAAATCTGATTTAATTTTACAAATAACGCTACACTATAGTTAGATTTAATATTAATATATTCTCGTTTTATTGTCTCTATATTATTTAGGACCATGAGTTTATATGAGATATCTTTTAATAGTAAAATTTCCAAAACTTATGTTTATTTTTCTTAAATAAATCTGTTTTTATAGAATTCATTTTTGAAAGCCTAAGCAAATTTTCTTGCCAAATTTCTCAGGGAGTTGTTACTTTTAAAAAGGTTTTCAATCAGTGTGGAAAAGGTTGAAGAACAATTCTGGTAACCTAAATAAGTTAATCATTTTAGTTCCAAGCAAATTCACCTTTAATTAGATGAATTCTACTTAAATACGCATAAACCTCTGCCATAATGGGATAACTAATCATCAGATATAATTTCGAATTCTCTTAACATTTTGCGGTCTTGAAATGCACACCGATTGATATTAAGTTCAATGCAGCAAACTTTATTTAATTAAAAATTATTAATTTATAACCATGCATTATATGATTATTCAAATCTCCAAAGTTTAAACATTTTAACTTCTGAAATCAGAATCTAATTCTAACTGACAATGTTATTATTTTCAGCTTAATTCTCTTGATTAATTTCACATTTCTACATATATCGGACCTGTTAAATCTTTTTATATAAAGCTCACATTTTAGGCAATACTTTCCGAAATCATCTCCGCAGTTTGAAACATTTCCACTCAGAAATGTAGAAATAGGTTGAAAAATAGAATTACTTGTCAACATTTATCCAACAATGGTAAATGCCCATATATATATATATATATATATATATATATATATGTGTGTGTGTGTGTGTGTGTATGTTAATTTATTTATTTATTATGTCCATTACCTTCAAATATTACTCAGTATATTTCTAATAAGGAAGAAAAATAATTTATAAAACGTGGATAATGGCCATTTATTTCGAGATTTCTAAACTTCGCTTTACAAACCTTCATTTGATTATGTGGCTGGTAACAAATCTGACTCGATTTTACTTCTATTTCTTGTTTTGGCTGATTGGTAAGTGTTCATGCGTTTGTGTCTGTGTGTGTGCCTGATTGCATGTACAGGTCATTCTCGCTGTATGGCAAAGTGATGTCTGAAGTCTGGTCAGGAAAATATAAACCAAATTATGAAATAAAAAGTCTCAGGAAAGAGTTAATAGCAAACAGTGTGATATGTTTGAAAGCAGACAAAGGAGGAG
>JAQBSW010015210.1:0-10219 GCA_029291075.1 Eudiplozoon nipponicum | reverse complement strand
TAGTAACTAATGTTTCATTGCCATATAACCATAAGAAGAGAAACAAAATACAAGACATTTGTTAAATAACGAAAAAACTGATAATTTAGGTGCACCTTTTTTGGGTGTTTTATGAGAGAGAGAAACTAGTAACAATAAGGATATTTCTCTAGATAACACGCAAAGTGGGTCACTTTTTTATTTTCCCATTTTCCCATGGTTATGTGTGTGTGAAGCATTATTTGTTAAATTTTGTTGTATTGCTGCCGTTATGGTCATGATTATGATGATGAATGTCGACAATGCATCATTGGAGCGGCAAAAAAACCAGCGCCAAGCAGCCGAAAGTGGATCCGCACTCGCCGTTTATACCAAGAGACTCAATAATGTGTCACGATATATTCAATTTCGTTACCTTAGGCTGTTTCTCACTACGAATGAACGAACTATTGTTGTTTTACAGTTCACATATAACCAGGAACGACTTATGGTTATATGGCAGTGAAATTTAGCCATTTTTGGCTTTTGTATGGCTCTGCATATCTTTGCATATCTTAGGCTGTTCTTAAACCCTATCTGCTTTTATGTATTGACTCTACATTTATGTGCATGTATGTTTGTGTATGTATGTATTCGTGTAGTTGTGTGTATGTATGCATGTATTTGTGTATATATGTTTCTATGCGTGCATGTATGTAGACGTCAATTTATTGCCGGACGCCATTATTTGCGATATCGGCCATTCGTTCATGCCATTTAGTAAAACGGCTTGATGAACTCTTTCTAATAAGCCAAGATTGTTTTATAACCCACTTAGATCTCCATTTAATTATTCATGTATGAATATTGCTCAAATTAGACTGTGTAGTTATGCGTGTGACAATTGCACAAAGATTGAAGCTTCATTGTGACATCTTACTAAACCCCTCTTATAAGTACTGTGCACTTAAGCTTGACTTTCTAGTTTTTTGTGGTCCAGCGAAAGTATGTTTGCTACACAAAGCGGTCTATAATCCTCCATTTGTCAAAATTACCACTTTAAATCGTTAAAAATCCCTTTATATTTTAATGTAGGACTGTCTCCTGTTCAGTCGATGGTCACATTAAACATGAATTGCGCGGCCTGTGTGGTGTTGTGAGACTGTTAATAAGAATCTCCGTTTCAAGTTAAACAATTATTGATTTAAATTAAACGAACATTGGTTGCGCGGGTGGTGATAACAATTATTATAATCAAGGTTGCGGTCTTGATATAAACACCTGACCCATTAATTACTTACATATGTCAGTATAAACTAAGAATTGTATAGTGTAGAAAAGGCAATTCATCCAGTAGACCGGTTTCGTCCTTATTGGGAACTCATCAAGTACTGGCCAGAATTTGCCGCGGACAGGATACGAACCTGGGCACGTCTGCTTCGGAATCTGGTGCTCTAACCACTGAGCTATCCTGCCGCACACTACACTACACACAATTTTCAGTTATATACTAACTAATGTAACTTGGTTAGTCAATTTTTCCTTTAGGTGGAGCTCATATGGCATCCATTTAGACCCAAAGTTCCAACTAACCATGCCCAATCTGTCATTACTGAACAGACACCACATTACATGGGGAAGTGGTATTGAAATGAACATTTATATAATTAAACGAACATTGGTTGCGCGGGTGGTGATAACAATTATTATAATCAAGGTTGCGGTCTTGATATAAACACCTGACCCATTAATTACTTACATATGTCAGTATAAACTAAGAATTGTATAGTGTAGAAAAGGCAATTCATCCAGTAGACCGGTTTCGTCCTTATTGGGAACTCATCAAGTACTGGCCAGAATTTGCCGCGGACAGGATACGAACCTGGGCACGTCTGCTTCGGAATCTGGTGCTCTAACCACTGAGCTATCCTGCCGCACACTACACTACACACAATTTTCAGTTATATACTAACTAATGTAACTTGGTTAGTCAATTTTTCCTTTAGGTGGAGCTCATATGGCATCCATTTAGACCCAAAGTTCCAACTAACCATGCCCAATCTGTCATTACTGAACAGACACCACATTACATGGGGAAATGGTATTGAAATGAACATTTATATAATTAAACGAACATTGGTTGCGCGGGTGGTGATAACAATTATTATAATCAAGGTTGCGGTCTTGATATAAACACCTGACCCATTAATTACTTACATATGTCAGTATAAACTAAGAATTGTATAGTGTAGAAAAGGCAATTCATCCAGTAGACCGGTTTCGTCCTTATTGGGAACTCATCAAGTACTGGCCAGAATTTGCCGCGGACAGGATACGAACCTGGGCACGTCTGCTTCGGAATCTGGTGCTCTAACCACTGAGCTATCCTGCCGCACACTACACTACACACAATTTTCAGTTATATACTAACTAATGTAACTTGGTTAGTCAATTTTTCCTTTAGGTGGAGCTCATATGGCATCCATTTAGACCCAAAGTTCCAACTAACCATGCCCAATCTGTCATTACTGAACAGACACCACATTACATGGGGAAGTGGTATTGAAATGAACATTTATATAATTAAACGAACATTGGTTGCGCGGGTGGTGATAACAATTATTATAATCAAGGTTGCGGTCTTGATATAAACACCTGACCCATTAATTACTTACATATGTCAGTATAAACTAAGAATTGTATAGTGTAGAAAAGGCAATTCATCCAGTAGACCGGTTTCGTCCTTATTGGGAACTCATCAAGTACTGGCCAGAATTTGCCGCGGACAGGATACGAACCTGGGCACGTCTGCTTCGGAATCTGGTGCTCTAACCACTGAGCTATCCTGCCGCACACTACACTACACACAATTTTCAGTTATATACTAACTAATGTAACTTGGTTAGTCAATTTTTCCTTTAGGTGGAGCTCATATGGCATCCATTTAGACCCAAAGTTCCAACTAACCATGCCCAATCTGTCATTACTGAACAGACACCACATTACATGGGGAAGTGGTATTGAAATGAACATTTATATAATTAAACGAACATTGGTTGCGCGGGTGGTGATAACAATTATTATAATCAAGGTTGCGGTCTTGATATAAACACCTGACCCATTAATTACTTACATATGTCAGTATAAACTAAGAATTGTATAGTGTAGAAAAGGCAATTCATCCAGTAGACCGGTTTCGTCCTTATTGGGAACTCATCAAGTACTGGCCAGAATTTGCCGCGGACAGGATACGAACCTGGGCACGTCTGCTTCGGAATCTGGTGCTCTAACCACTGAGCTATCCTGCCGCACACTACACTACACACAATTTTCAGTTATATACTAACTAATGTAACTTGGTTAGTCAATTTTTCCTTTAGGTGGAGCTCATATGGCATCCATTTAGACCCAAAGTTCCAACTAACCATGCCCAATCTGTCATTACTGAACAGACACCACATTACATGGGGAAGTGGTATTGAAATGAACATTATTAGATCAGACCGTATTGCAGGAATCTAGCGGCAAGTATTGACCTATAAAAAGTCTTCGGGAATTTTCTTTAATTGGCATAGATTCTTTTGAAACCAACCGTTCGGGAGATATAGTTATTAGTTTATTTTGTATATGTACCAGAGTAATATGGCATGTTTGTTGTTTTTAGCCTTAACAATTTTGAATTTATGAATTTCCCTATCACGTTTGTGTAGCATTATTTGTTGAAGACTGATGTGGTTTTGTTAGCTAGCGTATGCTTTTAAATGTGAATCTATTACATGATCTATATACTTCGTGTAAAGTTGAGGAACGCCAATTTTGATAAATGGGGCACTGTTTTAGATAGCCGCTTGCGTATTTAGTTGGTTACTCTATTGACTTATTCAAAATTCAGAGGTATACAATCGTTTTATTGACTGGAGAAGAATTTTGCACGATATCAATCACTTGGGCCTGCTACCGAGTGTCCTCGGAGACAGGTGCACTATGGCGTATAGCCACCAAAATACTGTGAAAAGGCTTTCCGAACTCCGCTCCATTTACTTTGGTTACTGAAATCATTACGTGGGAAACCTAAAGACATGTTTATGTGTGCAACATCTTCGTCACTCTTCAAAAACTATTATTTTTCATTGATTAGTTGACATTTTAGTATTCTGATATGTAACTGTAACACAGTTTAGTTATTGACCTCTTAAACTTTCACTTAATGCTGTAGATCCCAGCAACTTGACACCAGAACACTTGGAACAATTGCGTGTTTTTCCTCACTTCAAAGATGATGTAGATCGGGAAAGGCGTCAGCTGTATTGCTATATCGAAGAAGCAAAGGTATGTTGTTGTCACCGTTTGCATGTGGCAAATTATTAATTAATACCTCGCTTAAATTATTGATGGAAATATGTGGCTGTAGACAGTCGTACGGACAGCAATATCTTCAACTGTTGTAAAAAAATCAAGTCAGATACCAACACCGCAGAATATTTATGGCTAAACATTTATAATGAAAAGAACAACCATTTTGAGTGCATTATCAATCAACCAATTGTAACAAAACTTTCCAGTTAAAATTATTGCTTCACGGCATCGTGGATCATCTTCAATTTATTTTAAGATGACACACAGCTTTCAGCGCCTGGATATCTTTGTTCATCCACTTATTTGCTCGGTGTGATTTAGATCATTTTCTGCTTGGCCTCAAGAGACATTAATTAATATGCAAATTTACGAGCCCACCTGTTTATAATATTCACTTAATCTCTTATTCCTCGTGAGTAAAATCAAAGGCTTTTGCAACGAATTATTCTTAAGATTCATTTGTGTCGTGTTTTAATAAATTTTTTTAACGAAAGTGGGCTCGAGAAGTCGACTTCCAATATCTGCTGCATTCGTAGTGTTAACAAGCAAAGTATCGATCGTTAAGTAACAGAAACTAATGGAAGCTTAATATGCCTGCACTGACTTGGTTTTTCTTATCACTTGGACAAGACTCAACAGACATGGAGGCAGAGTTTGTTCTGCGCCACACACGATGCAATATTGACCTGGTACTTTTGTATTGTTCTTTGCTATGTACTATCTCTAAAGTGACTAGTTCCAAAAGCAATTTTGCTAGATGGAGACTGTTAGTCTGATCCTTTTGCATTGACCTGCTTGACATGGCAACTTTTACTAGATGATTCTAAGACGACACTTTTATAAATAACCTAGGCAATTAAACAATTTTAACCGCGTATCATGAGAGCCTAACAAAGCTATCCAAGTTGTGACAGCTTTAGGCATTCATCCTTCACCGTTCATCAACTTGCCGCAGCATAGATGGAAGGCTCATCAGGGAGACCTCTCATCGGGTTGTTCGTGAAATGAATCGGTAGTTATAATGTGGCTTACTCAGCTATCTAAAAGCGGCTGAAGCTAGGCTAATTTGTCTGGAACTCTAGGCAAAACTTGATTCGTCCTGTGTCACCACGAATCATTTTAAAATGCTGACTGTCATTTAAACTAAAATTATATTGATTTCTAAATTATGGCAACTGCCTCTTTCAGTATGCCACCATTAAGTTACAATTTCACGTGCTAAAAATTTTTCATTTTTGTTTTGCGCAGAATAATACCAGAATTCTTTCACCGCACTTGGAGCCGAAAGCCTCAAATTTGGTATATCTTGACACATTGAAATGTAGGTTTTTGAATTGCATAGATTAATGAGTGGATATCTATTATTTTTGTTTCATATCGCTTATTGATTTTACTTATATGATTTCCTGCTAATATCATATTAATTTCTCGATTGGTTATTTGGCACAACTAATGATCCTTCGTTAGCCGAGCCAGCCGTTCTGCATTTATTCATTTCGGTAGCGTTCTTTAACCTTGTTTGATTACGACAGGTTGATTGCGCTTGCTTTTAGCAATTGACTTGAAGGTTTCAATTATCATCTGCTTTGTGTACAGCTATAACTCAGCGCTTAAAAACGGAGCCTTCACTGTCGCTTAACTAAGAAAAATATTCGCATTCATGTGTGGCTTGAAAAAGAACATTTGTTGGTTCATACCTAGATGGAATGAAGGATTTAGACACCAGTGGTGTAAGTTTCCCACAGTAGCTATCCATGTCTGTGCTAGTTTGTTCTCTTTTCGTTATAACCAATTTAAAACTTATTTACAATTGCGTCATCATAAGACAAATGTCGAGCATTCACGCGCTTTAAAATGGCTTCATCTCGACAGCACTTACAAGGTCCGTGCTACAACAGTTCGCTCGCCTACCAGAGTCTGCTATTCAATATTCTGCCGGTGTTCGCTCTAGACCAGAGGCAGCCATGATATTTCAATCTATAAATTAATTTATTTGTGTCCGGCCGCTGCTCCACAAGAGTTCGTAGCCGATTTAATAACTTTCTCACAAACACATATATATATATATATATATATATATATATATATATATATATATATATATATATATGACCGCCAACTACTGCAGTCAATCAACATCTTGATAAAAACACAGTAAAACGACTTATCATTCATAACAAATTATATATAGAAAAAATGGTATTCACATTTATTGACTTTAAAATCGTGTATAATCAAGAAAGGATTTCCGCAGCTAGGGTTAATCACATATTTCTTATGACAAACTCAATAATCCCGCACAATGTCATCTTAGCTACCGTCTATCTAGGGTAAAATAATTTAAAATGACAAAACGGACCTCTAGTAAAATGACCTACTTTTCGAAAATACAGATTATTCTTAATCTAGCATTACAAACATCAATAAACATGACTTTTAAACTGAAAATAGTGTTCTGTATATGCAGGAATAAAAATGTTCGTAAGAATAACCACGAATTTATATATATATATATATATATATATATATATATATATATATATATATATATGTATATATATTTATTTATTTATTTATATATTCATTGAACCCTTCCTGAGTGCAAAAACAAAAAGAAATTTTATCAGATATAAATCAAATGAAATAAACAAGGTGGAGCGTAAAGTAATAAATGAAATTAAGATTTTGACAAATGCCGTTTTTATTGATGAGGCCACTGCACAGAAGCTCAAGCCAGTTGGATCATCTACACCAATAATGTACGGATTACCAAAAACACACAAAAGAGGTTGTCCTATGAGGCCAATTTTATCAATGGTAAATTCTCCGTTTCATGCACTAGCTAAATGGCTAGTTCGTTTACTTGAACCATTACGTAAACTACTAGGTAATCATTCGGTTGCCGATTCGTTTGAGTTTGTAAACAAAATTCAAGATATAAATGTTAAAAACAAGATTATGGTATCTTTTGATGTTACGTCTTTGTTTACAAATGTTCCAATTGATGAAACCATTGACATTATAGTCAAAGCGGTAGAACACGATATATTACCATCGCCGGTGCCAGGTCAAACTCTACGCAAGCTTATCTTATTATGCACGAAAGACGTACGATTTCGTTTTAATGGAAACATCTACAAACAGACTGATGGTGTCGCAATGGGAAGCCCCTTATCTCCAGTGTTGGCTGAGATTTTTCTAGGGCACCTAGAAAATACATCATTAAAGAGTGACATAAGTAAATGTGCTCAATATATACGGTACGTGGATGATATATTTCTTGTACTTAAAAACAGGTCGCAATCACGAACATTGCTTCAAAGTTTCAACAAAGCACATAAGAATATCGGTTTCACGTCAGAGCACGAGAAAGATGACTGTCTGCCTTTCCTAGATGTACTATTAAAGAAAGAAACTAATGGTAAATTAAACAGAACAATTTACCATAAACCAACATGGTCTGCACAGTATTTGCATTACAGCAGTTTTGTGCCATTTCAATATAAATTATCAACAGTTCGTGGTTGCTTTTCAAGAATTGACAGGTTGGTTAGTCAAGATTCTAAAGAAAATGAATATAATAAAGCAATTAACGATTTAATGTCTAATGGCTATCCCAGACAATTAATTGAATCAATTATTAAAAGGGGAGTTAACCAGAAACAGACGTACTATGGGCCAGAAAAGAAAACCGTCTACCTAAACATCCCATTTAAGGGGGATGCAGTTTCCCGAATGGCACAAAAGAAAGTTGAAGCAGCATTGACACGCACATTTAATGCAGCCAAACTACGAGT
Source organism: Eudiplozoon nipponicum (assembly GCA_029291075.1). Lineage (NCBI taxonomy): Eukaryota > Metazoa > Platyhelminthes > Monogenea > Mazocraeidea > Diplozoidae > Eudiplozoon > Eudiplozoon nipponicum. The sequence continues at coordinate 2,108 of JAQBSW010015210.1, read as the reverse complement.
GTTATTTAGGGTAACACACTTGCCTTTACCAGCAATCAAAGAGAAACAGCCGTTAATGTCGATATCAAATATTATTTACCAATATACATGCGCAAGTTGTCGATCAACTTACGTAGGCCGATCGACCAGACGGTTAATTACTCGAATGAGAGAACATTGCAACTTGAACGCCTGTTTTAAATCAAATGGTGAATACACGTCTGCTATTGCGCAACACATCATCGAAACATCGCACGTATGTTCTCCAGACGTAGCATTCAAAGTAATTACTAAATGCAAAAACAAAAGGGAGCTAGCCACATACGAAGCCTTATGGATAAACAAATTGCAGCCGGATTTATGTAAGCAGAAGAAGCACGTACAAGCATTGAGCTTGAACTGGATGTGACGCACGCAATTTGATTGGTTTCTATTTTTCACACTCGCTTTGTTCACATATTTCTATCTTGTTTTGCTTTCCAATTTATATATAAAGATATGTTCATGAGTAGATATTTGAGAAGACCATGAGAAAGAAAATTTTCTTATATCTGATAAAATTTCGTTTTGTTTTTGCACACAGGAAGGGTACAATGAATTTTACTAAAGCTCGCATTTCAAAAGAATATATATATATATATATATATATATATATATATATATATATATATATATATATATATATATTCTTATAATTAGGAAAACAACACATAAATAACAAAGTGGATAAAGGCCATTTATTTCGTGAATACTAAACATCTCTTATACAATCATACATATTTATACATTCATTACAACAGTAGTGTGCCAAAATCCCACAAAAGAAACTTAGTAAACAACCTAGCAAACAGAATCAGGAAGATCTGCTCTGAACACAAGATTGAGGAAGAACTGGGCTACCTGAGGAAAACTTTGCTAATGAACAACTACCCAGAGCGGTTCATTGATGTCAACATCAGACCACGGCAGATTCGTACTAGAGAGGATACCGGCAAGCAGGTTTTCCTGAGGCGACATACCAGCCTCAATAATTGCACGGCGTTTGAATAGAATAACTAAGGACAACTTTCCCAGTGTTAAAGTTAATATGACATTTAGTACACAGAGAATCATGAGGTTGGATGCCAAAGTTCAATTGCCAATTCTCTCCAAATCATTCATAGTCTACAAATTCTCATGTATGTGCGGTAGCACATATATCGGACGTACGAAGAAGCAATTGATAAGCAGAATCCAGCAACATTTGCCACAGAAATTGATTAACAAAGGCTTGCCACCGTCAGGAAAATCAGCTATTTCCGATCATATATTGGCAACGGGGCACCCTGTCAATTCGACCAATTTCACAATTTTACATAAAGCAAAATCCGAAAAATTATTATTTATCTACGAAGCACTTTACATAAAACAACAAGCACCTGACCTTAACATTCAAAAGTTTCATCAACATGATATCCTTATCGACTGGCCAAGAATAACAAAATTCAACAACAATCTACTAGTATCCAGCCAAGAACCATTAGGCCCTCTACTAGAATCAACAAACGTACAATCGGATTGGCAACAATGTGAAGTGGAAATAACAGAGGCGCATACGATGACAGAAGTCTCCAAACAATGTGAGCGTTTAACATTGCAATCAACATTAGCGTTGTTACCAAGCGAAAATAGCAATCTTGCGCAGCGGGGTGAAACGATCAACTATACTGGGAAAAATAGCACTTGTACATGTAACAGTGAACAATGTGCACAAATGGCTAACTCTCAAGATACCAAAACAATAATGACAAGATCTCAGACATCACTTCGCAATACTGCGAGAATGACCTTTACATACAAACACGCATACACAACACAAACACAAACGCATACACACTCACCAACTAGTCAAAACAAGAAACAACAGTAATAACGAGTCAGATTTGTTACCAATAGCATAATCAATTGAAAACCCAAAATGTATAAATATGTATGATTGTATAAGAGATGTTTAGTATTCACGAAATAAATGGCCTTTATCCACTTTGTTATTTATGTGTTGTTTTCCTAATTATAAGAATACTGTTTTAATTAAAACGGCATGGATATCATAAAGAATATATATATATATATATATATATATATATATA
>JAQBSW010015209.1:0-10221 GCA_029291075.1 Eudiplozoon nipponicum | reverse complement strand
TATAATTCAGTAGCAACACAATTACACTTGTACAATAAATGAAAGCAAATTTATTTATGGTTATTTTTGGTAAGGTGTTGCTGAAATATACCGATTAAACGTAACTAACAGAAAATTTTCATATGCACGATAAATGGATATGGCTTACAAAATAAATGAATGAATGTTTTCTGAGGTAGAAATATGTATGACAAACGTGTAGACATTCGAGTTTGACATCGGAAAGTAATTTAACTTTTTGCTTTAGGCTTTCTTCTTTCTCTGGAATCTCGTTCTTTGTGTAGTATCAGTTAATTTCTCTTATAAGCTTAGCACACTACCTGCTTGCGGAAGGCGCGCATATCTGTTTCTAAAGCAGATGATTTTTCTTGGTTTTCTATTTTAATTCAGTATTGTCTTTGTTCGAGTAGTTTATTATATTTGTACAGCCTCTGCTTCTTGCCCAGCTCGTCTTCCCTTGTTCAATGCTTAATCTGCTTCTTGCCTGTTGTTTTCTCAATCTGATTTGGCTGCTGCTTCATCTACTACCAGTGTTACATTTGATGACGAGTGTAGAATTCCCGTTTATTTTACTTGCTGAATATATATTTGCGAGTTCTATCTAGGCTCGGCCAGCTAAGTGAGTGCAATTTCTGAACGATCAGCAATGGTTCTTTCTGTTTAATAAGAAGTGATTTATAAATGCATCAGATTTTCGAGGTAAATAAGCCAATTTTCATCATATGATTCTAACCGGAAACCAAGTGAGCAGAACAAAATTCTACATTCGTATCAATGCAAGTTTTAAAAGATTCTTAGACATTTATTAAATGCTTTAAACATGCTGACTGATCTCAAATTTCATCAACGCAAAATAATATTTTCCTGTTTTCAAATCAATCGAAGCGATGAGTGATTTAGGCTTCTCAAAATACATATACACACTTCACCAAACGCAAAATTAACAACGTTAAGGCAACGAGAAACTAATATGTGCAAAGTGAACAGGCAAGTATGAGACATGCCTCATAGCAAGGAAACAACTGCGGTCTCGGCAGGAAAGAGAATCTGTTCCTTTTGCACAAAATACGCATACTAGAACAATGCAGAAGCATAATAGGCAAATCAGCCCAAAATATCTTCACGTGAGACAAATTTCCACAATTTTACTTAAACATACTTTGATGATGTAAATAAAAAATTTAAACTAAGTAATAAAATCTAAAAACTATCATTTGGTAAACCGTGTGTGCCTCACGCGTGTTTGCGTAGTTCAGTTTAGTAGAAATCTTTTAGCAAGAACTTATATAAGGAATTCACATCTAAATGTACTTTAGTCTATTCAATTAGTAAGTTTTACTTTATACTGGATAATTAATCGTTTAACTTAGAGAAACGCAACATATATATATATATATATATATATATATATATATATATATATATATATATATATATAATCTTTTAGAAGGTAGGCAAAACGCATTTAAGAAAAATATGTATGTTTATTGTGGATAATGGCCAGCTTATTGCAGGAATGTTTGTTATATTCTCATATTTATACAAATCCTGAATTGTCACTTGATTAGGAGGATGTCATCTAGTCTGATATTAAATTTTATTTTTATTTCTTTTTGGTGGCTAATTGCCGGTGGGTTTGTAAGTGTTGCTGCGTATGTTTATGTGTGCGCACCTGTGTACGTGAATGTGTGCCGTATAGTTCATAATTCTTTAAATCAAGTTTACGAACTTGAAGTAAACACCAATCCCACTGAATTTAACCAGTCGACGAACAATATAACAAAACTACTGCCAGCCGCAACGCACAAACGCGTTTCGACCTTCCATGATCATCATCAGAGTACGACGGCGAACTGACTATCGCGGATCAAACCGCATTGAATATATATGGATTTCACAGTTAGATATGCGGCTCTCACGTCTAGCTGTCTCGCATACATTGAACTTGACTGGAAATGTCAGCTGCACAATTTCTATGCCACATATAAATATATGAGCAATACAATTTAACAATAATTGATTGCGCGGGTGGTGATAACAATTCTTTAAATCAAGTTTGCGAGCTTGAAGTAAACACCAATCTGATGATGATCATGGAAGGGCGAAACGCATCAGTGTTTTGCGGCTGGCGGTAATTTTGTTATTTTGTTCGATGACTGGTTAAATACAATGGGATTGGTGTTTACTTCAAGCTCGCAAACGTGATTTATAGAATTGTTACCACCAACCGCGCAATCAATTTTTGTCAAATAGTTCATAATTATCGTATTACAAAGTGAAGTGTAGGATCTGGTTCTTCTTTGACTGATTGATAAAGTTTTGAACAGGCGTTCGCTTTGATGCCTATTGTGTGTGTGGAAATGCCTTTTTCTCATATTTTCTCATTTTTATCACATTCTTCTTCAGACATGTTTTGCCACTTTGGTAACAGAGCAGCGTGTGTATAACTCAGAGTTGTTTTTTTAATATTTTTGTACATGTTCTGTCAATTTTCATGATGACAACGATGCCGCAGCTATCTTTTTTCAGTTAATTTTCAATTTCAATCAAACATTTGTTGACGCTGTTTTAATATATATATATATATATATATATATATATATATATATATATATATATATGCGTGTGGGTGTAAAAGTTTTATATAAAGTAAACTTTATTTACAGTACAAAGTTATTTCACAATGTAGACCAGTTTCGTTCTTATTTGGAATAAGTCAGGTATTTGCCAGTATTTGCAACGACTGGGCTCGTGCTGGGGCGCATTTTAATCTGAGTGTTGTTTTCATGTCACAGTGGCATTCCTGCCGCACTCTACGCCTAATTGTCAGCTCTATACCAACTTATATTTTGGTTATCCTTTGTTTTAGGTTGAGATTATTTTGCATCTCTTCAACCTTAACTACTAACTAGCCATTCACAAGCTGTCGTTAAAGAAAAATTTCCATACTAGCGGAAAATTGAAATTGATCCCAAGTTTTAAGGCTGGGTTTGGGTTCTATTTTTGCAGTATAAACTAAACATATTTTAAGCGAGGTAAGGAATTTCATTTAATAAGCTAGTTTTGTTTTTATTCTGAACTCGTCAATTTGTCATGATTGAGGCTCCAAATGAGAGAAAGATTTAAAAGCAGATGTGCTCTAAATCGAGCCTGTGTTGCGGCTCGAAATCAGTCTAAAATTTGAAATGCCTTTGCTATCTTAGGTAATATTAACATTATTCTGAAAAAAATCGTATCAAAATCGTACCATAAATTCTCACTTAAATATAATTTCGGCATAAGATTTATGTCTGATTTGAAATTGCAGATAGTGTGTGGCGATGAGGTGCCATATAAGATGTAGGAAAAATAAAACCTAACCAAAATAAATTGGTATAGGACCGAAAAAGTGCGTGTTGTGTGCACCAAGTGTGGCGCAGTGGTAAGATCGCATGACTCAGAAGTAGATGTGCTCGGTTCAAGGCCTCTTTTCCACTGGAAACCATTGAAACTGGAAAGGCACAAAAGGCTCTATCTCGGCCTGGTATGATTAAATTAGAATTCCCTAATTGAAGGGCAAGTAGTAAGACTACAAAGAACCAAGACAATGCGGGAAGCAGCAGCGAGCTGCAAGAATTTATAATCACAAAGCGATTGAAAAATTAATTTATTTTACAATAGGTTGCGTTTTATACGAGCATAGCCAAAGAAATATATCGACTTAACAAATTTGGTACGGCGAGTAAATTTAAATGTGGCTTCTATTTCTATTTTGAAGGAGGGCACTCGTAATTTAGTTAAACAAATGAACATTATATCAATAGATTTAGGAAACGTGAGGCCTAGGATATATGGAACTAGCATTTTCAACCCTGGGGGATACACTTAAGGGCCCACAATGAAAAGGATGGCGACCAAGCCAAGGTGAAAGCTAACAAGCGCTTTCTTGTATTTGCATACAAGTCATAAGGTTATTTCCGGTCTTCATGGGGATTTAAGCCCATTCTAGTATGCACGGATCTTTATCAGCCTCGTTGTGGTGCGACATATTGAAAGCTTCTGTTCGAGCCCAGGATTCTCGTTATAAGAACCTATTGTGCGCGTAGTCATCCACGAATTAGTTGATTCTTAGGTGGCATCTCATTTTGAATTGTCATTCGACCAGCCTTATTAATAATTTAAACAGAAATTCTGAAATCACTTTCTTTCAAGGGCTCAAGAAGAGTGCGGAATCATGTATGCTTTAAACAATGAGTAGTTAGCTTCGTTTCGATATCAGTGCGCCAACCAGTGGTTTGAAATCAGACTCAATATGCAATTGTAACTAATACATTAATTATTTTACAGCCACCGCATATTTATGCAAAGAAACGTCTATTTCGAGGTGGCAACCCGAGCTTGGCTTCCGAGGTTCTGTCGCTGATAAGTATTTGATAAAAAGTTCTACTTGATTAGTTGCATCTAATATTTTATGTAATGTTTAGGTTATAATTTCAGCGCATGCAATATAAGCCTCTGTCACCTTAATTTAATTTAATGTCGTTTTTTCGAAAGTTGCATATTGTCTGATCTATTATGGCATATTTTGGAGGTCTAGTTGGAATTTTCTGTCAAAAGAGATACCGAATGGATCCGCCTGGAGAACACTCTTTCCAAACAAAATTAGTTAATATATAATTGAAAATTGGATGTAGTTTGCGGCTTGGACGGCGGAGTGTAATAGTTGCTGGGCTATAATGCAAACATTTCCTGTTTCGGCATCCGAATGCCATAATTCTGGCGAGTATCTTTTGAGTTCCAGATAAGAAAACAAATGATTTACTTGTAAAAATTGCTTCTTCTTTTTCATGCCATCATTAGTTTATACTAAATACAAATATATATATATATATATATATATATATATATATATATATATATATATATATATTTGCGCAACAAGGTGAAACGATAAACTACATTGGGAAAAAATATCACTCTTACATGTAACAGCGAACAACGCGAAAAAATGGTTAATTCTCAAGACATCAAACAATAATAACCAGATTTTAGGCATCACTTTTCAGTGCAGCGAGAATGACCTTTACATGCAAACAGGCACACACACAAACACAAACGCATACACACTTAAAAATCGGTCAAAACAAGAAATAGTAATAAAAGCGAATCAGATTTGTCACCACCAGCATAATCAATTGTAAACCAATAATGTATATAAATGAAAGATTGTAGAGCGATGTTTAGTAATCTCGAAATCAATGGCCTATATCCACTTTGTTATTAATGTGTTTTTTCTTCCTAATATATATATATATATATATATATATATATATATTTGAAACTTTCTTTAATAAAATGGAGATATGCAAAATATTTTATCTCATTCATGTGCCAAAAGTTCAGTGAATAAAAACGTGTTTTTGAACTTGTTCGAATTATGCAGTGTTCCTTGGTTAGATGGTGAGAAATTATATTTAGAAAAGTCAGTTGATTTGAGCTAAAAACCAATCCCATTTTTTAATCGTCGGACTACATTGCTAGCATTTCATACGTCACCTTGGATCTCGCCTTTCAAAGTAGTTCTCAGAGCACAAGTATATGGTGATTAACGAATATTAAACCGTAAAACGTCCATAGTGTATTCAAATGAGACATGCGGCACACACGTCTCGCAGCTTCATTAACTTTTTAAATGGTTTTATTTACCATTTACTCCTATCACGTCAACCACTTCAAAATCCTCTAAATAGACTGTCTCGTTATAAAGTCGACTAATAAATAATCTTGAACCTTGAAGTTGTCGGAAACCGAAAAACATAATTGATTTATACTTTTCGATTTGCTGTTGTAATAGCAACATTGGAATGAAAATTGCTGTATAAGAGTGTAACTCATGGCAAAGTGTTAGCCAAATCAAACAATGAGCAGAATAAAAGCAGTACAAATCTTTATTTCAGTTGACAAAGCGTGAAAAAATTATTTACTTGTTTAGAATTGAACTTCTTTAGATATGAAATGTAAACAGCAAACGTTTATAGTAAACTTTAACATAGAGAAGGAAAAATAGTAATAAGAATAGTAAAAAGGTCAATATTTGTCCTCTGCAACGATAAAGTTTTATAGATATTAGTAGCGACATGCAGAGAAATGTACGTGTTCAGTGCGAAGAAAGGCATAAACGTCGAGACTTAACAAACAAATAAGGTTAACCGGGAAAATTGAAATTAATGACAAATATGGCAATACAGGAACTAACATCCGTATTGTACTTTCGAAATTTGACTATGACAGTAAAATATATTTTGGTTTTATAAGACAAGAAGAAGAAATTTATAAAAAGTAAACGAACACACAAAAAGACAGTGCTCCCGTTATCCTATGTAGCACCTGAATTATTTCTTACTTAGGTGTAGTAATGATTTTGGGAAAATAATCATCCATTTTTTGTTAAGCTATTTTCGCGTATTACTAGATATGCTCAGTCCTTGAAGCTAGATTTTTCTATTTATGAGTACACATATTTTTTACTTTCCGCATTGTTATAGTGAGATTTATACTATCGGCTTCCGGTCGCGTGATTCTATCACCTACCACAGCATTCCCTTCAACAACTAGGGCACTAATGACAAACTTCTATTGAAATCAAATTTAATGTTGGTTTATTTTCCCAGTTATATCATATAAAACATTTCAGTAGAATGCAAGTATGTATTAGGTTTTGCGAACCTAGTAACAAATTAGTTCAGTTGTGACCAGAAGGATAAACCAAAGGCAGCATGAACGGAGAGTATAATCTCATGCACATTCGTTTCGTGCTTACTGGCGACTCATCAGTAAGAGCCGGTATTACGCCCTTTAACCACTATATATTTGGTAGAAGAATGTGGAATAATAGGACGGTACAATCTCCTAGACGAATGTGTAAACCTGTAATAGTGAAGCTAACATAATCTGAAGTCAACGACAATACGACTTCAATGCTAACTCACACTATATAATATATATACCGAGTCTGTAAAGGATACTAACACTATGGCCATTGTGTTAGTAACTGATACCTTTTTTGAAATCGATGAGTACCGGATACTAACACTATGGTTTCCGAGTCGGTACATGATACCAACCTGATGGATATGAATTTATGCTAAAGTTCACCCAAATTGAGAATTACAACAATTTCCGAACACCTGTTACTCCAGTTAAAACATACACGCTGGCCTTCATCGATATCAGTTATCACATTTCGCGGTAAGCATGACATCATTCAATGCAATATATTACATTTAAATACTGTTTGTTGCGAAGAACTAATATATATGCAAGTATGTATTAGGTTTTGCGAACCTAGTAACAAATTAGTTCAGTTGTGACCAGAAGGATAAACCAAGGCAGCATGAACGGAAAGTATAATCTCATGCACATTCGTTTCGTGCTTACTGGCGACTCATCAGTAGGAGCCGGTATTACGCCCTTTAACCACTATATATTTGGTAGAAGAATGTGGAATAATAGGACGGTACAATCTCCTAGACGAATGTGTAAACCTGTAATAGTGAAGCTAACATAATCTGAAGTCAACGACAATACGACTTCAATGCTAACTCACACTATATAACATATATACGGAGTCTGTAAAGGATACTAACACTATGGCCATTGTGTTAGTAACTGATACCTTTTTTGAAATCGATGTGTATTGGATACTAACACTATGGTTTCCGAGTCGGTACATGACACCAACCTGATGGATATAAATTTATGCTAAAGTTCACCCAAAATGAAAATTACAACAATTTCCGAACACCTGTTACTCCAGTTAAACCATACACTCTGGCCTTCATCGATATCAGTTATCACATTTCGCGGTAAACATGACATCATTCAATTCAATATATTACAGTTAAATACTGTTTGTTGCGAAGAGCTAATATATATGCAAGTATGTATTAGGTTTGCGAACCTAGTAACAAATTAGTTCAGTTGTGACCAGAAGGATAAACCAAAGGCAGCATGAACGGAAAGTATAATCTCATGCACATTCGTTCGTGCTTACTGGCGACTCATCAGTAGGAGCCGGTATTACGCCCTTTAACCACTATATATGTTTGGTAGAAGAATGTGGAATAATAGGACGGTACAATCTCCTAGACGAATATGTAAACCTGTAATAGTGAAGCTAACATAATCTGAAGTCAACGACAATACGACTTCAATGCTAACTCACACTATATAATATATATACGGAGTCTGCTTACTGGCGACTCATCGGTACTCATCGATTTCAAAAAAGGTATCAGTTAAAAACACAATGGCCATAGTAATAGTATCCTTTACAGACTCCGTATATATATTATATAGTGTGAGTTAGCATTGAAGTCGTATTGTCGTTGACTTCAGATTATGTTAGTTTCACTATTACAGGTTTACACATTCGTCATATAGTGTGAGTTAGCATTAAAGTCGTATTGTCGTTGACTTCAGATTATGTTAGCTTCACTATTACAGGTTTACACATTCGTCTAGGAGATTGTACCGTCCTATTATTCCACATTCTTCTACCAAATATAGTGGTTAAAGGGCGTAATACCGGCTCCTACTGATGAGTCGCCAGTAAGCACGAAACGAATGTGCATGAGATTATACTTTCCGTTCATGCTGCCTTGGTTTATCCTTCTGGTCACAACTGAACTAATTTGTTACTAGGTTCGCAAAACCTAATACATACTTGTATATATATATATATATTAGTTCTTCGCAACAAACAGTATTTAACTGTAATATATTGAATTGAATGATGTCATGCTTATCGCGAAATGTGATAACTGATATCGATGAAGGCCAGAGTGTATGGTTTAACTGGAGTAACAGGTGTTCGGAAATTGTTGTATTTCTCAATTTGGGTGAACTTTCGCATAAATTTATATCCATCAAGTTGGTATCATGTACCGACTCGGAAACCATAGTGTTAGTATCCGGTACCCATCGATTTCAAAAAAGGTATCAGTTACTAACACAATGGCCATAGTGTTAGTATCCTTTACAGACTCCGTATATATATTATATAGTGTGAGTTAGCATTGAAGTCGTATTTTCGTTGACTTCAGATTATGTTAGCGTCACTATTACAGGTTTACACTTTCGTCATATAGTGTGAGTTAGCATTGAAGACGTATTGTCGTTGACTTCAGATTATGTTAGCTTCACTATTACAGGTTTACACATTCGTCTAGGAGATTGTACCGTCCTATTATTCCACATTCTTCCACCAAATATATAGTGTTTAAAGGGCGTAATACCGGCTCCTACTGATGAGTGGCCAGTAAGCACGAAACGAATGTGCATGAGATTATAATTTCCGTTCATGCTGCCTTTGGTTTATCCTTCTGGTCACAACTGAACTAATTTGTTACTAGGTTCGCAAAAACCTAATACATACTTGCATATATATTAGATCTTCGCAACAAACAGTATTTAACTGTAATATATTGAAATGAATGATGTCAGGCTTACCGCGAAATGTGATAACTGACATCGATGAAGGCCAGAGTGTATGGTTTAACTGGAGTAACAGGTGTTCGGAAATTGCTGTAATTCTCATTTTGGGTGAACATTAGCATAAATTTATATCCATCAGGTTGGTATCATGTACCGACTCGGATACCATAGTGTTAGTATCCGGTACTCATCGATTTCAAAAAGGTATCAGTTAATAACACAATAGCCATAGTTTTAGTATCCTTTACAGACTCGGTATATATATAATATAGTGTGAGTTAGCATTGAAGTCGTAATAATGTTGACTTCAGATTATGCTACCACCATGACAGGCTTCACATCTGTCATATAGTGTGAGCTAGCATTGAAGTCGCATTGTCGTTGACTTTAGATTATGTTAGCTTCACTATTACAGGTTTACACATTCGTCTAGGAGATTGTACCGTCCTATTATTCCACATTCTTCTACCAAATATATAGTGGTTAAAGGGCGTAATACCGGCTCCTACTGATGAGTCGCCAGTAAGCACGAAACGAATGTGCATGAGATTATACTTTCCGTTCATGCTGCCTTTGGTTTATCCTTCTGGTCACGACTGAACTAATTTGTTACTAGTTCGCAAAACCTAATACATACTTGCATATATATTAGGTCTTCGCAACAAACAGTATTTAACTGTAATATATTGAATTGAATGATGTCATGCTTACAGCGAAATGTGATAACTGATATCGATGAAGGCCAGA
>JAQBSW010015208.1:0-10222 GCA_029291075.1 Eudiplozoon nipponicum | reverse complement strand
TAATTTCTAGAATTTGCCATGGACAGGATTCGAACCTTGGTGTTTCTACTTCGGAATCTGTCTCTCTAAGCTCTGCGCACTCTGCCGTACACTACGCACAATTTTCACTTAAATAATATCCAATGATTCGTGTTTAGTCTTTTTAATAGTTGGTCCATATATGGCATCTATTTAGACCTTAAGTGCCAACTAAACCACCACGAATCTGTCATTATACGGTAGACCAAACGCTACCTTGGGAAGTGGAATTGACATTAACACTTATATAATTAAACGCAAATTGGTTGCGCGAGCGGTGATAAAAGGTTGAGATCTCGATTTAAACACAAGCTATTATATATATATATATATATATATATATATATATATATATATATATATATATATATTTGAGGCCCTAACCTATTCGAGTCTGAAAGCCCCATAGATGCCAGATCGCTTGAAGTCCTAAAATTCACAGTAGAGTCTGATAGGCTTATATTACTATTTGTGTCTCCTAAGTTCAAGTCCGCAATGTCCTGCACTAACCTACTTGTGTCCTCAGATTTAAGATCTGTCTCCATATCTATATGTTAAAACAATTAAATCGACACTAAATGTTAGGCAATCGGAATGCCAAAGTTGGACAGCGGTATCTCCAAACAAATTATCTGGAAAGAAATATACGTGAACAACAGAAGAAATTAAATATACCTGATCCACGGCGTCACCTTCAATATTATGTTATATCAGAACAAAGGCAATTGATGGATTAATATATTTGATGATGATGTAATCGTTTACTAGAGAAAATTTTAAAATGCAGCAGACCAAAATTACAATACCAGTCAAGGAGCGAGATACTCAAAAACTGAAAATAGCGCACAATGCAAAATCAAGTATTTAAACAAAGAATGTTCTGGAAAATAAAAAGAAAAAAATACTTTTTAAATAAAATTCGTTACAATCAGCCATAGTGGTTTAAATTTATCAGTCAATGTTAATTTACATAAGGCGGAGGATTTAACTTCCTCCATATTTTGACAAATATTGTGCTTTTTAAGGTTAAATAATCTAACTCTGTTTTTACACAATAATTCTCTTAACTGTGATTTTAGAAACAATCTCTGTTAGTTTCAAGCAGTTCTAATTCAGATTTCTTGAACTGCAATTTTAATTGCAATTAAAAGGGTTTTGTTTATTAAATATACACACCTGCGCGCAATACGTAGGGAACATGCGGTGGATTATAGTTTCATAGTAGAATTACTCTTCTTTTTTGGATTAGTCGCAGTTTATACAAGTGATTTACCGTTAGTATATGATTCTACGTATAAATGGATTATTATAATTAAATAAGTTAAAACCATAGCAAACAGTGGATTAATTATTTGTGAAGTTTTTCATTGAAGTTTTTACACGATTTTAGTCTATTTATCGTCAGTGACACCTTTTACCAGTGACTTTATTTATATCATCATATATTTTAATCGGTTACATGTATTCATCACAATTCAGACGTTTGTGAATGGAATATTATTTGTGTTGACAGTATATCGCTTTGCTGCCCCCAAGAGCACGGACAATTTTGTTTAACTGTGACTTGTGTATAAGACATTCAATTTTGCTAACTGTATTTCATTCTGTCGCCGTCTAGAGCACGATCAATTTGGACTAACTATGAATTTTCCATGCAACATTGTGTACAATACATATGTAATCATTTGAATTAGCCTTCTCACATCACCCATCGGGAAAAGGCCGGGAATTGATCATTATCACGGATCTAAACAGCAGCTACCAGTTCTATGTAGGTAGATAGCAACCCCGCTAAAATACCCTACATAAATTGTGCTACGTTTCGTCGAACTCACAGCCAGCAAAGAATTGATCAGCATCTAGATTTTGAGAACTTTAAGCTCTTTGGATGAATGCCACGAAGGAAAGTAAATTCTAAGACACATATCACAGAAAAACACCCTCTCGAAATCACAATGATCGAAGACAGCCGCACGATGACGGGTGAGGACGATGTTACACTGCCATCTATTCTTGACAACACTCACACACATTAGATGACGTCCAGTTCAGGAAATGCAGGAAGCCCGGTGGTGAGCCCAACAATAGGCCGCACCAACACATGGACACAGTACAAAATATGCCATTTAGATCCAGACTACCTTGACGAGTGGGTCGACGATGTTACTTTATTTGCTAAGGTATCCAATGTAACAGACGAGGGCTCAATATTTTTGAGGGCTTGGGAAACTATCCCAATGAATTCAGACGCGAACTGAAAGATATTCTTCATCAATACACTAGGGGCAAATGTGTGCAGCCATGGCAGACCCTGCAACGCGCCGTCAAGCATCGCTTGACACCAGATCGAGAAAACAGACTTACAGAATTAATGAGCCAGATGTCCCTAGGTAGCCGCACGCCTTCGGATCTATTTAGGGAGATGGAGCAGAAAACCTTGGAATTCAACCTGCCCAAGGAAACCTTAATGCGACTTTTCATACAGAAGCTACCGCCGGCACTCCAAGAGATGGCCACGTTCCTGCGCGAATGAGTCGAAGTATAAGACGACGTTCTTCCGGTGCGTCTAGACAAGTGGTGGGAGAAACACCACTACAGCTCACCTGCCCCAGAGAAAGGCCACATCACCTCAAGACTGTCCGAATCACAATCCACCGCATCATCAGCCGGAACAAATATCACGAATGAACGCCTCATCAGCCTGCTCGAGAACCTCACCGTCAGGCCAAATTTGGCCTCAGTCGATGACCGTCCATAATAGACGCGACCAGAGCAGGCGTGACCAGCGTCGACCACCGTCCCGGAATAGCGCCAGGAGGTCGACGTCGAGAGGCCGGGCCACAGTTCCACAGTTACCGGCGGAGTGGTGTCCGAATCACCGCAGCTATGGCCACTCCACACGTTATTGCCTCAGAAACGGCTGCACATTCCCGCGCACAGACGCGCGGTCACCCTCAACAACTCAGGAGGATCCGCCCATGGAAGGTTCGGAAAACTGCTGGGGTCAGCCTCCTCTGCAGCAGTAGAGGCTGAGCACCCCAAGATCGTTGGCCGCTCCACGTCTGATGGCTCGAAGCACGTTGCTTTCGCGGTAGAGCGCAATCAAACTATTGTATTTACAGCGACGGCTCCAGTCAAGTCATGTTTCAAACGCCCAAATGCCAGCAACCAGTCTCATCGTCAGTTGCCACTATCAACATCCTTTCTCATCCGTGACGCAACCCCTGGCAAATTATTTCTCATAGACTTTGGATCAGATGTGAGCTTACTACGCCACAATTATTTCGAACCTACCCACCTAGTCGGCACCAGCAGTCTGACCTACGCCAATGACTCCAGTATCACGACGTTTGGGGTACGATTACACGCAATATCGTTCTCCAGATCAAAAAGATGTTTCATTTATGCTTCCATTATTGCCAATACGACAAGAAACGTCATTGGACGTGACTTTCTCGAACACTTCGATCTTACCATTCGTCCTAGAACACGAGAGATACATACTGTAGACAATCGGTTGCTTTCATCAGCGCTAAAACATACGACGCGCGCCGAAGCAGTCTCATCCATACATCTAATTCCTCCAATTCCTCATGTATCGCAACTGGACGATGTTCTGAAACGTCATGAAGAAATTTTCAAAACTATCTCCTTCATGCCCGATCTCAAGAGGAAGCGTACCATCACAGCCAATCGTATCATCTTATCGAAACCACTTCCTCATCCTCCACAAACACGTCCATTGGCACCACACAAACATAAGGCCGCCGAGCAAGAATTCGCCATGCTACGTCAACAAGGCATCTGTACACGATCCAGCTCACCTGTTGCGTCGCCTGTGGTAGTAGTACCAAAGAGTGAACCAGCAACATTCAGGGTGTGCGGGGATTATCGTATTCTCAATTCTTGCACACAGTCTGATTCGTACATCCTGCCAAATCCAGCTGACCTACTCAGATCTGCTATTGGTCATGCTGTGTATTCAAAACTTGACCTAGTGAAAGCCTACTATCAAGTACCGATGGACAAAGACTCCGTATCATATACTGCACTCAGATTCACCGGAGGTGGCACTCACGAATATCACTATATGCCTTTCGGTCTCAAGAATGCTTCGCAAACCTTCCAACGCGTTATGGAAGAAATACTAGATGGTCTACCATTTGTAATTCCATATTTAGACGACATCCTGGTATTCTCCAACTCAATGTCCGAACATATACAGCATATTGATATTCTACTCACACGTCTAGCAGACTATGGCCTCCGACTTCATGGCAACAAATGCGTCTTTGCACAGCAATCAATTGAATTCCTCGGTCATCAAATTTCCGAAAAAGGCATGACACCTATACCTGCTAAGGTTCGTGCTATTCAAGATCTACAGCCTCCAACCACCGTTCGAGCATTACGACGATTCTTGGGCAAGATGAACTACTATTCTCGATTTGTACCCTGCCTTGCCAAGATTCTGGCACCTCTTCACAAATATCTCGTGCCAGAAAGCCGTTTTGTCAAGAAATCACAACTGATTCAGCTCAACGTGGACGACATGCAGGCTTTCGAGGATGCCAAAAGAGCCTTATGCAAAGCGACCATGCTACATTCTCCTGATTGGTCTCAACCTTTGGAATTGATCACTTAGGCATCCGACGTTGCCATAGGCGCAGTACTTCAGCAGTCCATCAAAGGCATACACCAACCTATCGCCTTCTACTCGCAAAAACTACAACCTCGCGAGACGCGATATGATACACTAGGGAAAGAGTTACTTGCAATCTACCGGTCAATCCTACACTTCCACACCTATCTGGATGGCCGAAAGTTCAAGATCTACACAGACCATCTTCCTCTACTCCCGATGCTCATAGGAAAGAAAGAGTATTTATATTCACGACGTATCAACACACAACTTACACGAATGCACGAATATGAATATGAAGTCAATCATGTCAAAGAGTCAGAAAACGTGGTCGCAGACTCCCTAAGCCGTCCTGCAGAACTCTGTGCCTCTATCCTGTGTCATTCACCTATATCCATTCAGGATTTGCAAGCAGCTCGGCAAGATAATCCATCACTTCGGACATTTGATGTCAATCGCCTGAAAAAATTTGATTATGATTGAACTCTGCTGCAGTGTGAAATAACTGGCGTGGGCCCTCGGCCGTTTATACCTGAAAAACTCCGTCATAAGATCTTCGAGGTTTACCATTCAATGACCCATTCATCGGGCAAAGCCTCAGTGGAAATTCTATCCAGAACGTATTTTTGGCCTAGCATGCGGTGAGATGTGAAGAAGTGGTCGAACCAATGTCTAGAATGTCAGAAATGCAATGTGACGAGACACACCAAAACGGTGCCATAAGTTATTCAAGTGCCCAAAGTCCGGTTCACACAAATACACGTTGATCTGGTAACCTTACCTGCCCTGAACAATATGCGATATCTACTGTCAATACGGGATCGCACCACTCGATGGTATGAGGCCATACCACTGCCAGACATGAAGCAAGACACTGTCAGTTATGCTTTAGAGCTCAATTGGTTCGCTCGGTTTGGTGCTCCAGCTGAAGTGACAACCGATCGTGGCGCACAGTTCCTCGGCGAAGAGTTCGCAGCCCTACTGAAATACTATGGTGTCAAACACTCCGTGACCGCGGCTCGCAATCCGAGAGCAAATGGTTTCGTCGAAAGGCCACACCGGGAACTGAAAGCGGCGCTCAAGGCCAGCCCAGAAGAAAATTGGCTTGCGGCTTTACCGAAAGTACTCCTATCAATGCGTACAAGACCTCGTGAGCCGATCAAATGTAGTTCCGCTGAAATGGTATTTGGCGAATGTCTACGGCTGCCTGGCGAACTAGTCCGATCACGCTCTGAAACTGCAATAACGATGAACGATCCGGCATTTCTGTTTCCACTTCGCAGTTACCTACAATATAACGCTCAGAATCGGCCGATCTGTCCTACACGTCAGCAACATGGTCCAATTTATAAACGCAAAGATTTTGATAGCTGCAAATGGTTCTTCGTCAACAACGATATGGATAACAGGATTCTAGCCAAACCGAAGCGCGGTCCTTATCGTGTGTTAGATCGACGTCAGAATTACATCATTTTGGAGATTAATGGCAAAGCTGAAGCTGTCTCCAAACACAGACTATCCCCGGCCGACGTTGATCCAAATGACCCGCTGTTCCGCGATGTTGACCTATCAGGCGGTGAAGAAACGATGATTCCACCTCCAGACAGTTTTGCTGACTACGGACTGACGCCCGACATCTCATCAACAACCGAGCCAACTGAAGCCGTCACGCCGCCGCGAGATATAGAAGAACCAGAATCAGTGTCGACAGAGCCAACATCAGTGGTTACACGGTACGGCAGAGCAATAACACCTCCTGTAAGGTTAGCCCCCTTCATTGTGTACTAATTTTCATTGTCGGGGGGGGTATGTGACACGCGGCTCCACGTTGCAACCCACCGATGTTCTATTTTTGACAAATATAGTGCTTTTTAAGGTCAAATAATCTAACTCTGTTTTTACACAATATTTCTCTTAACTGTGATTTTAGAAACAATCTCTGTTTATTTCAAGCAGTTTTAATTGAGATTTCTTGAACTGCAACTTTAATTGTAATTAATAGGGCTTTGTTTATTAACTATACACACCCACGCCCAATACGCAGGGAACATACGGTGGATTATAGTGCCATAATGGAACTACTCTTCTTCTTTGAATTATTCGCAGTTTAAACAAGTGATTTAATATTAGTTTAGATTCTACGTATCAATGGATTATTATAATTAAGTAAGTTAAAACCATAGAAAACAGTGGATTAATTATTTGTGAGGTTTTTTCATTGAAGTCTTTACACAATTTTAGTATATTCATCGTCAGTGACAACTTTTACCAGTGACTTTATTTATGTCATCACATATTTTCATTCAGTTGCATGTATTCATCACAATTCAGACGTTTGTGAATGGAATATTATTTGTGTTGACAGTATATCGTTTTGCTGCCGTCTACAGCGCGAACAATTTTGTTTAATCGTGACATGTGTATAAGACATTAAATTTTGTTAACATTATTTCGTTATGTTGCCGTCTAGAGCACGGGCAATTTGGACTAACTATGAATTTTCCATGCAACATCGTGTACAATACATATGTGATCATTCGAATTAGCCTTTTCACATCACCCATCGGGAAAAGGCCGTCGAATGATCATAGTCACGGATCTTAACAGCAGCTACCAGTTCTATGTAGGTAGATAGCAACCCCGCAAAATACCCCTACACTATCTTTCGTAAAGCCATGTTGACATATATCAAAATCAGCCGGCAACATACGTTCAAAATGATTTAGTATCAATGGTTCTATTATCTTTAAAAACGAAGGGATAATAGAGATTAGTCTATAATCACTGGCGCACGTTGGCTTACTTACTTTTGGCAACGGTTTAGCTACTATCGTTAGTATATCGATTGGTAATTTCTCATTCTTCAAAATTTTATTTATAAAATTGCAAAGCGCATTCATAAAATTTAAAGGTATTTGAAGCAGGTTATCAATCGACATACCAAGGTGAGTTTTTTGTTTTTTTTAAATTTTATTTTTAACATTAATTTTATCAATGTATCACTGTCAATAACAAGTCCTGGTTCCTGGTCTCCTAAAGGATCAGTTAGATCCATGAAATTGCTTTCGTTCTGTGGATTACATATCAAATTGCCAAATACTTCATCCAATTCACAGAGAAATTCATACTCAGTTTTATCCACAGGTAATATAAGCTTTAACTTTTCCTTATATTTACTGTAATCTGTGAGGAGTTTGTATCCTAGTCTAGGATTACTCTTCAGTTTGGCCAAAATAATTCGTTCTGATCATCGACGGATTATCAGCAGTGATGAATTAATTTCTTTATCAATCAAATTTAACCTCATTCTTTAATACTATTGATAAGAAAATGCTTCATTATATTATCTCGTTTAATTCTTAGTTTACATAATTTCCTGTTGATTCGCTTAGGTATAATATCCGTAAACGTAGATGCCTGAAATATATCAGATAATAACGTTAAAACAGAAGAAAAAAGTTCGTCAGCGTTCATGATATCAAAACTTTCATAATAAATCAGTACGCTTAACTCTCTAAAAAGTTTCCAGTTGATTCTGGAACATTGCAAGTGTGAATTATCAAAATTAAGTTTCTTTGTTCTGCTACTCAAGATGTTCCATTGTAAAATAATTTGTTTGTGATCCAATTCTTTGAAATAGTTTACAAGATCTTAACTGTGTAATTTCACCGTTTAAATTTCTAAATATACATGATCTAAGCATTCCGAACCTCTATTTGATGCCTTTATAATCTGCTTGAGATCATGATTAGAAAAAAATTGATTATTTAAAAGTCATGTAAATTATTAAAATCACCAACCACCACATTATAGTCATGACATTCCAAAATAGATTGGAACGAATTGGTAAATATTTGATCATCATATAAACTAGCATATGGCGGTCTGTAAACCACGGTTAGGATCAGATTATCGATTTGTATATATATAAAATCAGTGACAGTCCAATATTCACTAGTATGTAACACTAGCATTTAACATTGATTTACTATAAATAAGTACTCCTACACCTCTTATATCCAACGGTCTATCGTTTCTAAATAAAGTATAGTGAAAAATGACAAATTCGTGGTTCTCAATATCCTTGTTGAACCAAGTTTTAGATAATATTATAAAATCAAAATGGTTACTTATTACAAAATATTTTGTTCTTAACACTTCTAAAGTTGGCATAAATTAAAGTATATGTACAATACGACTTATCTAAAGAGTTAGCAACTTTTACTGGTTCAGCTTTGTTGGTTTTTTTATTGTTTTTTTGCCGGGTTTTAAGGCTATAATTTTCCTCCCCCCCCTGACCACAACATTGAGCAACGGTACATCGTTTTTTATATTGTATCTTCTCTCAATAAATTCCTTATGATATCGTGATCAGAAGTAGACGGCTTCCGCATTGTTTTTTATTCTCAGTTGTCTTGGTTTTAAAAAAACTTCTTTTCCATATTTGTTCGACTCTTCCTTTTTCTCACACATTTCTGAGTCACATCTCGCCTCAGCTTCTGGATACTTCGATGGATACTGTTCCTTAGTCTCCTCCTCCGTCCATATAAACTGTGAAATGCAGCGATCCAGTGTTACACATTCTACTGTGCCATTTACTTCTATAAATGCATTTTCTCAGTCATATGATTGACTTTAAATGGCCCCTTATAGAATGGAGTCAGACAATTCTGTCTGTTTTCGTTAGTTATATATACATGAGATGCCAGCTTTAAATCTGAAGATACATAGCATTTAGATTTTGGACTTCTAGTTTTGGTTGGAGCTAAACGACTCATTTTATCTCTCAATGCTCCAACAAACCAATCTACTGAACTAGAGGCCCAATCGAGACAACTTGGAGCTTCTATTAGAAGATCTCCAGGTAACCTCAATGGCTCTCCATAAACAAGTTCTGCTATGGATGTTCCTAACTGAACACAGTATCTGTTTCGCATTGCCAACAAACCTATGGGCAAATCATGTATCCAACTGGATCCATCGGTGCAGCGTAATGCAGCCTTCAGCTCCCTGTGCCGTCTCTCAACCAACCCATTAGCTCTGGGATTATAAGCACATGTGTGTCTTACTTCTATTCCCATTGTATTCAATGATCTGATAAACAGTTCAGACATAAACTGACAACCACGATCAGTAGTTACCCTTACCGGTACACCATATCGCGACACCCAATTATGCAAGAACATAAGTAAGACCTCTTGAGCTGTCATGTCCTTCAGGATTGCTACCTCAAACTGACGACTGAACCGATCGACCATCGTGAGTAAATAATTTTGGCCATAAATCTCAGGCATTTCTACTATATCAATATGAACATGCATGGAACGACCCGCTGGTATACCAATCGTTTTAATTTCAGTTTTGGTATGACGCCAAACTTTACAAGTTTGACACCGGGCACATGTCCTTACCCAGGCTCTTATGTCTTTCGACATTTTTGGCCATACATATCTATCAGTGACCATCCTGATAGTTGCCTTAATGGAAGGATGACTGAATTCATGTAGCTGCTGAATTACCTTATACCTTAGTTCTAACGGTACATAAGGTCTAGGTTGGCTC
>JAQBSW010015207.1:0-10228 GCA_029291075.1 Eudiplozoon nipponicum | reverse complement strand
AGGTTTCGATCTTGATATAAACACCTGACCCATTAAGTACTTACATTTTGTCAGTATAAGCCAAGTATTGTATAGTTTGGGGAAGGTAATTCAATTAGTAGGCCAGTTTAGTCCTAATTCGGAACTCATCAAGTGCTGTCTAGAAATTAAGGCAGACAGGGCTCGAACCTGGGCACATCTGCTTCGGAATCTGGTGCTCTAACCACAGAGCCAACTTGCCACACACTACATTGCACACAATTTTCAGTTATCTGAAAACTAAAGTGTCTTAGTTAGCATTTCCTTTAGGTAGAGCCTGTATAGCACACATTTAGCCCTAAAGTTCCACCTAACCATCCCCAATCTGTCATTCCAGAACAGATACCAAGTTCCATGGGGAATTGATACTAAAATGAACATTTATATAATCGGGGATGATTAGTTGGAACTCTATGGTTAAAGGGATGCTTTATATAGGCCCTACCTAAACGACAGGCTAACCAAGAAATTTTAGTTCGTATATAACTAATAATTGTGTGTAGTGTGCGGCAGGGTGGCTCAGTGGTTAGAGCACCCGATTCCGCAGCAGACGTGCCCAGGTTCGAGCCCTGTCCGCGACAAATTCTGGACATATGTCAGTATAAAATAAGAATTGTACAGTGTAAAAAAGGCAATTCATGCAGTAGACTAGTTTCGTTCTTATTGGGTACTCATCGTGTACTGGCCATAATTTGCCGCGGACAGGGCTTTAACCTGGACACGTCTGCTTCGGAATCTGGTACTCTAGCCGCTGAGCCACTCTGCCGTAAAGTACAATTCCTGTCCACGGCATATTCTGGTTAGTACATGATGAGTTCCCAATAAGGACGAAACTGGCCTACTGGATTAATTGCCTTTTCCACACTATACAATACTTGGTTTATATTGAAAAATATATGTAAAAAATGGGTCAGGTGGGTATATCAAGATCGCAACCTTGATAACGGGTAACAGTTATCAAAACCCGCGCAACCGATTTTCGTTTAATCTGATTAATATTTTAATGCAATCGTCAGCTGCAACAGCCTACATATGATTGATCATAGTTAAACTCCACGTTTAGGCAACTCTGAACGCTAATTTCAGAGGAGTGTCGATTTCATAATATGTTGTAGGGCCGCGATTTGTGTACGCGAGTTATCGCTTTGCACTATCACTCTCGCAAAGATCCGATTGATCCCCCATTTCCAAGTACGCATCTGTTTAGTCTTTATTTTGGCTGGGTGCTTATTCGTCCCTTTCTTCCGAAGGCTTTAACAACGTTCAAAATAACCACTGGAAATGAGGTGCGATCCAATCTTTGTTGACTGACAACTTTTCGGGGCCTACTTTCCGGGGGAGAGAATATTTTCAAAACTAACGTAATTATGAGCTAAATTTTCCATGCTAAGGATACAGTGCAATCAACTAGACGCCTGCGATTCAAACTATCTGGGTAGTCCTAATTAAGAAAGTGTACCACTTGACGCAATGTCATTTCGTTCAGTTCCTGACGTCAATTTGGAGATCTCGTCGATAAATTTTATATGCATCAATAATCAGATATTATGCAAAACACCGTGATCACTAACCTCTCGGAATAGCATTTATTGATGCGCGCCCAGTATTGTTTGGTTCAAATTTAAACGCAGTTTCGCGGTCACATGATTGGTTGCCCTCTCTATTTTGACTCGACCAAGCATCCAGAACGCCGTGTAACGTGGGACGCCTATTAAACAAATGTAAGTACGCACAAAAATTACATATTAACATTAATTTACTAGTCAATAGTCACATATGAGTTTTGATAAATCTAATTATTGATACAATAAACTGGTTTAATAATTTTTTTTACAAGTATGTTATCGTTGCACGTATTAATTAACAGATCAGCCGACAAAGTTGAAACGTCTGGAAACTTGGAAAATAAATTGAAAATTTTTGCCTCCGTTCATCGCCTCAGCCAAACATTTCAGAAAGGAGTATATAATGTTTTTTTTAAATTAGTCATACTTTAATTCAAATCATGATAAAAAAACACTGTGAGAATGTAACATCCATGAAGTCTTTTACTTGAAATAGAAGATAAATAGTGAATTTTATTGATTTACATCATGATCCGAACCCTGATTTAAATAATTTTTATCATCGCCCGTGTAACCTATGTTCGTTTAATTTGCCATGATTATTTGTCATGGAAGTTGATGAACACTATGTCTACTGGACACTCTTATCACGGTGTGGCCGCCGTTTCTAAGCGCTCGACTTCCTTCATCCAATGAATCATGATGTCCATTCAATAATATAGAAGCCGTATAAATTGAAATACGATGTCTACCGCCATATGATGCATGAGGTAAGCAATTAATCTATCGATATGACCTACGTTTAGTTGACTCATTTAAAAATTAATTTTTAGGAATTTCAAATCGCACAAAGTAAATTTCAGACAAAAAGTATGGAAAATGTATCTACAACAATTGTTCATTATATTTATTTTAAAGATTTCTAGCCAGAACTATTAACAATAAACCATTTAGGTTAGGGTAACAATAAAGATAATATACCTGATAACTAATGATTAGTGCAGAATCTATGAAAAAGTTCTAAATAATTTCTAAATATTACTTTTGCTTTTTAACGAAAAGAAACTGCTTCCAATTCTAATTAAAGCTCGAATGTAAAAATGATAATTCGCCGTAGTATTGGTCTTGGTGCTTCGTAACCCAAAATTAAATCTGTGTGCTCTGTGGTTCATTCTGCAATTTGAAGTACACCAAGTCATGCCACGATTAGAAGTTCAGGAAGAGGACACCAACTCTTAGGAGGAGCAATTATAAAACGTAGCAATCATTGTTTGCGTGGGCGATGTTGAATCTTCTTCAAATCAGTTTGGAAACATGAGATAAACACCAATTTTATCGTATCCAATATATCGCAAAGCATAGCAGAACTACCGTCAGTCAAACAAACTGACGCTGTTTGGCTTTCCATGAACATCATCAGGGTACGACGACAAGCTGTCTAGCGAGGATCAAACCGGAATGCATATATCAGTAAAGCCATATAATTTGCGCGGCTCTCACCCCTAGCAGTTTCGCATACATTGTACATGACTGGAAATATCGGCTGCACAATTTCTATGCAGTCACATATATATAGGTAATACAAGTAAACAATCATTGATTGCGCGGGTGGTGGTAACAATTCTTTAAATCAAGTTATCCAACTTGAAGTAAGCACCAATCCCAATGTATTGGACCAGTAGTCGAACAACATAGCAAAACTACAGTCAATCACATGAAATGACGCGTTTCGGCTGGGCATGGTCATCACCAAAGTCCAAAGACAGTGAGGTGCAATGTTTGCGAGACCACTGGAGGTGAGAACAGCAAATTTAACATTGCTTTTCTTGCATACGCATTTAGATTTGATCCTCGCGAGTCGGTTTGCCGTCGTGCTCTCAAGATGATTATGGAAGGTCGAATAGGCTCGTTACTTGCGATTGACCAAAGTTTGGCTATATTGTGCGATGTTTTAGGCTCCATGCGATTGTATTCTATAATAAGCTTGTAAACTTGATTTAAAGAGTGGATTAAATTTTTGTTTAACTGATAATTTGAAAGTTTGAAACTGTGTTAAATCTGCTGCACAGTCCAATCTAGGCTTCAGACTGTATGAGATTGTTCGTTATTTCAAGCCAGCATATCTGATTCAAATAGTCATCTGTTATACAAATCATTTTTGATTAATGAAACTTTATAAATGGCAGAAATTAAAAAAAGTTTCGTAAATTACATAAATTTCCTCATTCGTTTGAAATGTGGAAAGTATCGTTTAAAAATTAATCGTTTAGTTGAATTAAAATTGTTACCAGGTTATGGATAGTTAAACTTAGTTTCTATAAGGAGTACTAAAATTCTTATTAATCAGGGATTTTACGTCAAAGCAATGAGCGGATGGCAATGAAATAGTAAAGCTTTAAAAAACCTAGGAAGTTAGAATTGTGTTACATCATCCATTTACTCGAGAGTTTGCAATTAAATTGACGTCGAGCTTATAAACGGGTTAATATTCTTTATTAATTTTTGTTCAACAATGCATAATAACTCTCTAAGGGCAGACATATAGGAAATAAATATTGACAACAATATATTTTTCAGAATACATTATTTTAGCCAGTTAAAAACGAGGAATTTTTTTAAAGACAATTAGAAGGCTAACTTATGTCAATTTTGAAATATTTTTCTGGTAGCGCGCATGGACGAAGTAGAATCACATTAACAGAACCATGCACGTATGTAACCATACTCTCGGTAATATATATATATATATATATATATATATATATATTCTTTTTAAATGCGTGGATTAATAAAATTCAATGCCTGAATATGCTTAAGGCATGTTCAGGCATTGAGCTTGAACTGGATGTGACGCACGCAATTGATTGGTTTCCGTTTTTCACACTCTCTCTATGTTCACATATTTCTATCTTGTTTCGATTTCCAATTTATATATAAGGATATGTTCATTAGTAGATATTTGAGAAGACAAATAAACAAGATGCAAATCCGATTTTTGACCGCAACATTGATTCATCCTCTTTTAACTGTTCAATTGTGGAATACCAAAACTTGTAAGATTTCCTCGATCGATACACTTGCTATTACCAGCAACTTTTAGATCAGCCTACGCAGGCGATTGACCTGACGGTTTATAATTCAAATGAGTGTTTATTACAAGCTAAACGCCTATCTTAAATAAGATGGTAATTACACGTTAGCAGTTGCGAAATATATCGTGGACACCTTACATGCATGTTCACCAGATGTAGCATTTAAGATAATTACTAGATGCAATAACAGAAATTAGTTAGTCTCAAACAAAGATTTCTGCATAAGTAAACTGCAACATAAGTTATGCAAGCAGAAAAAGCTTGTTTAGGAATTGAGCTTGAACTGGAGGTAATGCACGAAATTGATTGGCTGCTCCATTATTTCACACTCTCTCTACGCTTACATTTTCTATTTTGCTTAGCCTTTCAAAACACACACACACACATGCACGTTTCCTTGCTTCTTGACTAATCAAATACATATTTGCAAATTAATACTGAAAAATGAATAATTTCTCTGTCTAAATCAAGTTCTACCTTCTGAATATATAGTGACAGAATAAAAATCACCTTTTCGTCAACCTTTTATGAACGATCAAATTTATTCTAGAATTTTATATTCGTCTATTCATGTGGAAGCCTAATTAATGGAACATCATGTCGCAAAATCACAAACTGATAGCAAGCCGTTAGGAGGCTGATGTGGACTCGGCCATAATTTTTTTGATCACCATCATCTTCATCTTGCTGACATTATTCTACCAAACGCGTCTGCAAACTTGAAATCAACACCAATCCATTTTTGTTTACCCAAATTTACAACAAAACACGACTACCGTTTCGATGATGTGTTGCGCAATAGCAGACGTGTATTCATCATTTGATTTAAAACAGGCGTTTAAGTTTCAATGTTCTCTCATTCGAGTAATTAACCGTCTGGTCGATCGGCCTACGTAAGTTGATCGACTACTTTCGCATGTATATTGGTAAATAATAGTTGATATCGACATTAACGACTGTTTCTCTTTGATTGCTGGTAAAGGCAAGTGTGTTACTCTAAATAACACTCGTAATTTATCTGCATTAAATGGGCCTTTTAATGCTGCTTCAACTTACTTTTGTGCCATTTGGGAAAATGCATCCCCCTTAAATGGGATGTTCAGGTAGACTTTTATTTTCTGGCCCGTAATACGTATGTTTCTGTTTAATTCCCTTTTTAATAATTGATTCAATTAATTGTCTGGGATAGCCCTTAGACATTAAATCGTTAATTGCTTTATTATATTCATTTTCTTTGGAATCTTGACTAACCAACCTGTCAATTCTTGAAAAGCAACCACGAAATGTTGATAATTTATATTGAAACGGCACAAAGCTGCTATAATGCAAATACTGTGCAGACCATGTTGGTTCTATTTTGTTCTCCAGACGTAGAATTCAAAATAATTACTAAATGCAAAAACAAAAGGGAGCTAGCCACATACGAAGCCTTATGGATAAACAAATTTCAGCCGGATTTATGTAAGCAGATAAAGCATGTTCAGGCACTGAGCTTGAACTGAATGTGACGCACGCAATTGAATGGTTTCCGTTTTTCACGATCTCTCTATGTTCACATATTTCTACCTTGTTTTGCTTTCCAATTAATATATAAAGATATGTTCATTAGTAGATACTTGAGGAGATTATGCGAAAGAAATATTTCTTGTATTTGATGAAATTTCTTTTTTTCTTTGCACAAAGGAATGGTACAATGAATTTTATTAAAGCTCGCATTTCAAAAGATTATTATTATTATTATTATTATTATTATTATTATTATTATTATTATTATTATTATTATTATATTATTATTATTATTTATTATTATTATTGTTATTATTATTAGTAGTAGTAGTAGTAGTAGTAGTAGTAGTAGTAGTAGTAGTAATAATAATAATAAAATAATAATAATAATAATAATTATATTATAGTAGTAGTAGTAGTAGTAGTAGTAGTAGTAGTAGTAGTAGTAGTAGTAGTAGTAGTAGTACTAGTAGTAGTAGTAGTAGTAGTAGTAGTAGTAGTAGTAGTAGTAGTAATAGTAGTAGTTGTTGTAGTAGTAGTAGTAGTGGTAAAATTAGTAGTAGTAGTAGTATGATTATAATTATTATTAATATTAATATTGTTATAATTATTTCTATAAATAGTCTGTTGTCGTAACATATGGTACTTCTTCACTTCTGCGGCTGTAATCTGAAAGTTTTGCTTGGTTAATTAGCAATGTTTATAGTGACCATGAAAAGTTCACTTCAAAACGTAGTTACAGAAATACATCGAACAAGCATTGCTCAAGTTATTCCACAAATAAAACTATGCATCATTTTATGCAAAAATACGTTTAACTATTGGTGCATTTCTCACGAGGTTTGTTTTATGTCATTTCTATTAAACGAATCTGGGGGATAAATCTATTCTTCCATATAATGCAAGAGAACTTCCAAAATCTGCCTTTGTAAACATACCTGGATTAACTTTTTTAAATTTCATATGTTCTTTTACTTAAGCTACGATATGATAAAACTTTAAACTAAACTGGATAAGTGAGGATTAATTGAGGAAGACATTATACAAGTAAGATAGTATTTCCCGCCAATTTAAAGCGGAAATAATGATCACATTCTGTGACCACAAAACTAGAATTTATATTTATAAAAGATCAATACGTTAAACAATTTTTTTAAGTTCACAAATTGAAAATATTTAATCCATCGCCCACCTTGAAGCCTTAGATGCCACGTGGCCATAAAAATGTTGGTTGTCATTCTCCCTCGCGCTTTTATCCCAGTGGCCTTGTTCCAGAATATCAGGAGCGCTGCCACGAGGCAGTTTATATTGGCCAGACGAGAGCATATTGCTGCGTGATGCTCTTTCATGCGAAGAAGCGACGTCATAATTGTCTTTGTTTGCCGCCCACGGTGAATTCCACAGAGGTCTACATGTATATGCAGGTAATTAAGGAAATTCAAAAGAGCACAATGAACGCGCTTAATCTAAATGCAAGAGGTGGACATTGATGTTGTTTGAAAAAAAAAATTTTTACTAAGCACTAATAAACGTGTTTACTTAAACTATTCGATTCTCGCTGAGATTTCTCTAAATGCTTTTTCGATTTACACAGGTTCAAATAGATTTGCGGCTATATTTTTAAAAAAATGTTGTTTCCATTATTGTTATTGCATGAAACACTTTATATCTATACTTTTTTAGGAGTCCTTGTTCGAGCATTTTGAATTTATTGGAATCGAGTTGTTAGATTTTGGATAAACAAGCATATCGAGGTTTCTTCAGTTGCAGTGAACGGGCCAGCCAAATACCGCCACACGTGGCGGTGCGTTTCCACCTGCATTGGCCACTAAAATGACGCGGAGTAGTATCGATTGAAAGTTTATGCAACACGAAGTGCAGCTCCAACCAATTGTAGTTGCGCATCAAACTTACTGATCGAAGACAGAACAGATGCGTACTCGAAAATGGGCATCAGTCAGATCTTCGCGAAATTGACTGGGCAAACCGATAACCCGCGCAGGCAAATCGTTTAATATGTAAAGTTTATTTGATTTAGCAATCATTGATAGCGCGGTTGCAACGACCAATAATTTTATTCAATTTTGCTGAATTAATGTAACGACAATGCCAATTTTTATCCAAATGCCCAACATTGCCAAATTGACCTCAGTCACGCTTATCCATACATTTCGGCCTTATACTAACCTAATCAAAGCATTACCGGTAATGCATAATAGCCACAGATGTTTAAGTTAATCTTTTTTCTAACGATTTCTACTGACAAATCGGATGATGTGTTGAACATGTTAATCGAAATATAATTTACTCGAAACTCAATGAAAATAAAAAAAATATTTTGAATAATACTGAAACCGACATAAATCAATAATAAATTTTTAATGAAAGGGACCTGCAGTCTCATTCAATTTGAAACTGTCGGCATATGTTGTTTATTTATATACAAAAGACAGAGAATTAAAATGGAACTGAGCTGATGTTTTGAGTGGCTTAACGTATTCAATAAATATTTCTAGCTGTTTATTAAAAAATCAAAGAACTATGGCCTAAAAATGTCAAAAAGTTGTCTTGGCGCTAGATTTTTACTTGCCTAACTAGATTTACTGAAACCGATGTTACAAAAACTCAGGTATCAATTTATACAAAATTTGATTTTATCGCACCTCATTTCCAGTGGTTAGTATGAACGATTCTTTAAATCAGGTTTGTAAGCTTGAAGTAAACACCAATCCCAATGTATTTAACCAGTCGTCGAACAACATAACAAATCTACCGCCAGTAGCCTGCACTGAAGCGTTTCCTCCTTCCACGATCATCATCAGAGTACGACGCCAAACTGTCTAGCGAGACACAAACCGCATTGCATATAATTGGAAAGAAAAATTAGGTATGCGGCTCTCACCTCTACACTGTACGTGACTTCAAATGTCAGCTGCACAATTTCTATGCAGTCACGAACATTAACTGTTTGCAGCTTTCGCCACGCACAAACACACATGTATATATATATAGACAATACAATTAAACAATAATTGATTGTGCGGGTGGTGGTAACAATGCTTTAAATCAAGTTTGTGAGCTTGAAGTAAACACCAATCCCACTATATTTAACCAGTCGTCGAACAACATAAAAAACTACCGCCGGTAGGACGCACTGACGCATTTTGACATTCGGTGATCATCATCGGAGTACGGCGGCAAACTGACTATCGAGGATCAAATCGCATGTATGCAAGACTGCTAGAGGTGAGAGCCGCATTTCTAATTTGCTTTCCAAATCCGCACCCAGCCTAAATGAAGACCAAGCAGATGCGAATTTGGAAACGGAGTTCAATCGGATCTTTACGAATTTGTGATAATGCTAGGCGACAGGCCGCGAACGCAAATCGCGGAGATTCAACAAATTGCTTTTCATTTTGTAGAATCCGCTACATAGGTATTGACCTGCAATTATTATCCACCAGAAAAAGATTTCCCTGTGTTCCTAATCATGCTTTCGAAAAAAAGCTTCGCGCCCAACTTTATGCACGTAGCATTAGAAATAAACTTCAAGGAAAAGAGTCATCTTCATAGAACTGCTTACCTGGCCCAACCTATATGGGCTGGCGTTTCAAACAAGCCTGGACGCATGAGTGCACTGATGTGCAACAGATTCTTGGAGTTACCGAACCGATACACAGCTTTGCATTTGATCGCCTTTTTAGACGTGCACATGCTTTGTTTTTTCGTGTAATTTTTATTCGCAAAATGGTCATCAGAAGCTTGTTGCTGACTAACGCCAAAACCATCCGACTGGTATGGACGTCCATTTCGGCTAAACCGTCTTGATTCCAGATGTGGTTCCTCATAAATGTGATCTCGACAAGCTGCAAGATGAAAGTGTGGGAATGTCTTGACGTTTTGAGGGTAAGCCGCGTTTGCATCCATGGTGTAGTTCACATTATCGACACAATCTTCGCCCAGATCATTGTACTCTTCTGCCTCATCTGTTGACACTTCACTACTACTGGTGGGCACAGCCAAGATCGGAAAGCCATTTGATCCGGC
>JAQBSW010015206.1:0-10229 GCA_029291075.1 Eudiplozoon nipponicum | reverse complement strand
ACATGGTGAAGAAATTTAATCCTTGTGTGAGATACACAAAAGCGGATAAGGATAAGGAAGAGCGGAAGGTCATGGTATTACCGGACTCTATATTAAGTAGAAAGTGAAATCAATAGCTTTAAAATACAATATAAGGACCGTTTTAAAACAGCCCCTTACACTAGGCACTATACTCCCTAACCAAAAAGAAAAGATTGAACCCTTAGACACTTCAGGAGTGTATGAGATCCCATGCAATGATTGCAGTCTCAAGTATGTTGGTGAAACCATGCGTCCAATCAAAGTAAGAAGAGGTGAACATAAAACTGCGTGTAAATATGGACATATTGCTAAATCTGATCTTGCTCGTCATGTAGTGGAGACTGGGCATACTATCGACTGGGAGGAATGCAAACGCATAGCAATATGTAGTCGTAATAGGATGACGAGATTGATTAGGGAATCTATAGAAATTAAATCTAGAGATAATATTATGAATGAAACAGCTGTTGAAAAATCCTTAGGTCCGATTTGGAATACTGCACTAGCTAGTGGAAGAAAAAGGCGATTGCATGAATTGGTAACTGAAGCTAGCTCCAGTAAAAGATTAAGAACATCAGATTAAGATTGACTAATTAGTGGGCTTTTATTCAACAAATGAATAAACAATTATTATGAATATAGTCTTCAAAATTTCATCTCTAACTGTTCATTTGATTTTAAAACAAATAGTGACTTCAACCTTAATTTTCTGTTTTACACCCCCACCCTACCCATTGGAAATATTATAATAATACAATAGTTATAAGTAATAATTTGTCTGACGCGTGCAAAGGGTAAATTAATGTCTATTGACTGCAGTTTCATTTAGATGTACGTACATGTGTATCAAAATAAAATAATTTAACCAAGTTTTTTAGTTATGCATACACATACACATGGACATGCGTGGCGTGCGCCAATAACTGTTATTAACTTCTCTATCTTGAGTACAACCTAGTGGTTTGAATTGTAATTTAACATGTGCAATAGTCTTTCGGACTTCTGGTTTAATCACTCATGGCATGTTTTTATGACGAGTGTTTCTGAATTATGGGTCTCCCCCATCTCAGTTACGTCATTTACACTGAGTGTGTTAAAAACGAATAGTTATTGCATGCAATTGATAAATTATTATTCAGCCACTCTGGTCGAAATTAGTTAGATGAAGACAACGGTTATGAAAATGTACACACACACAAATATGTGACACGCGAATATCTAATGAAAGGTCAGTCTGAGGTATATAAATATTATGACTAGAAGAAATAAAACACTTGCTTCATTTGTTTCGTGAGATGCAACTGATGAAGGCCTACGGTAAGATGGGCCGAAATATCGTGCTAAAAGAAAATTACTGGAACAATGAAAGCTGCGTTAGTCAAAACGCAGATCAGGTAATTTCAATTAATCCAGGTGCGAAACACGGAAACTCCTTCAAACCATCTGTTTGTTCGGGTTAAGTTGGCACTAATACATGCACCTAGATAATGTGATAGAATAAATGCTGGGTATGTGTGTGAACAATGTATAAATTTTGTTTTTCAAAATTATAACAACAACTTCAGCGTAATCTTGAGACGCCAAAAGTTCCGCCTAGTGAATTGGCGCTGTTCGAGACCAAGCTACCAACCAGACAAGAGCATTTGGCGAAAATGGCGCAGAGCGACAATATTTTTGACGTTATTGTAATTGGTGGTGGGGCTACTGGCACCGGGGTTGCTTTGGACGCTGCAAGCCGAGGTGAGTGAAGCGCTCATTTTCATTTTCTATTAGTTGATTTTCAATCTCTACCCATTTAAAAAGGTGCAAAGCACTTGTAATGATTTTGCTTTCACTTGACGTTTTTCCGCCTATCGAAATTAGAAAACATTACGCACAAATTATCTTATCATTTTGTGAATTGTTTTTAAATTAGAGCAAATGAAATCGAATCTATGTATAGAACTGTGCTCGCGATAGGTACATTGCCTTCGGCAGGAGTGTTGGCGTGAAATAAATTAAATTTATGATAACCATTAACTAATTAGAACAGATGACTTATATTATGTGTTCTGACATTCTACAGTGTTTTAAATGCTAGTTGTATGCGGGCATACATAAGTGGTGTTCATATGTTGATATCGTTCATATGCTAGTTGAATATTTTCTACTCCATCCAATATTGCAGTAACTGATTACTTCTCAATTCAAAATAAATGAGAGCCTATACTCACAGGCATGGCGTTCGCTGATCTAACAATTCGACAGTATATGTTATTAGAACACTTCATTTTCATTTCGAGGATCGCACACGTGCAGACAAATAAACACGCATACATGACCCAAACACACTTACCTAGTTAAAAGGAAGTTATGCTTTATAAATACAGATGAAAAAGTTCAAACTAAATTTACTACCTGACTTAATGGTTGTCAATTTTTTGTGGCGTCTGCTTTCCGTTGAAAAGGCCTCCGAAACAGATAGTATCAGTGGTCATTGTTTTGTAAACTTATTTAATTTGTCTTGGTGCATTTAGTCCATTTTATTCTGAATTATTCAGGACGAATTGTTGTGATAATTAATGCCTTACGATGACAAGAGCCTTATTTTATGCATCATTATTTTGATAGCCTGATCCGTCTCTGTTCGTTTGGATCTTTCTCTTTCTATTAAAAAGATAATCAACAAAAGAGCGTCACAACTAATAAATTTTTTCAACGATGCATTCATTAACCTTTTTCAATCAACACTATTATTTTACCCAGCAAGTGACTGCTCGATTGACCATTGGTTGGAACGCAGTTATATCTAACTGGTAATGATTTTGTCGCTTTTTATATTTGCATGCAGTGCGTGGATGATGTGACGTGGATAATCAAATATTTTCTCCTATTTTCTTTCATCGGAAATAATCTTGACTGCTGTGTCAAATTTAAAAATGGATTAATACAATTCGGTTAAAATATTACTTGCCATTAAAGGATAACCGCTAGTCTATCATACTGCAGTATGACGAGATGGCTGGATCGGGACGTGAGCTAGTGTCTTTTCATTTTGTAGAATGGGCAAACTGTTCGCAATTATAACTGTTTTGTTCTTGCTGGTGTGCTTAACTTCGATGAAATATAATCAAATATTGTACCTTATCAACTCCAGGTTGTGTATTAAATACACTATTCATAGCGTCGTCGTGTTTGAAATGTTTTCTCCACTTATTCGTGTACTAACAATATTCAGTCATCCCACAAATAGTATGCTAGGCATACTATACTATCTCTGACATTCACAAAACGAATTAAAAATGTCCTTCTTTCATCGATGTATACGGTCACTTTCATAATACATATTAGTGTCTTGCATCATGCTCAGGGTTTAATTACCTTAAATTGCATGTAAAAAGCTTGCTTACCGATAAGCTATGAAGTATGACCAAGTAGTTGGATATAAAGATGGTGATACTGGTTTGGCTCTATAGTTTTAAACGCTCAGAAGTTTCTTATAGTTTAAAATTATTGCGCGTCAAACTCAATTATATTGTCTATGAAAAATAATACTGCTTATCTTGATGTGATGTAAAACGCAAAAACTTCGCGGTTGGTGGAAGAATGCTAGTTATTATAGTAGCTACATCGGAGTCGAGATATCTCATGTTCACCATTGTTGGGCTTCCTTCGAACGCAAGCATTAACTTTTGTTCCTTCATTTCACATTTATTTCATATGGCATCGACCAACCATACTTTTTAAGATGTTTCTACCGATTGTTGGAGATTGTTCTGGCTTAAACCAGGTTAAATCTACACAAGCTTAACTTATCTTCATAGTTTCAGTTAAACGTCAATTTAAAAAATTCAATTGCAAGATATTCACCCATCATCCAATTTTTGCGTTATCTATCGCATTTTGCGAAAGACTTGACTCTTTTATACTTTCCTTTCGTAAGCTCACCTACTTTACTACCGTGTAAGCTTAATTTTACTCATAGTTTCGTGGGAGACAGAATTTATTACTTTATTGAATTCTATTCACTACCAAATAAGTATGTGCCTAAGAGGACTATCTTTTTCAATGCTATTTAGCTGCCCGATGGGATATATTTTAATGGAGGCTTGGCTGTACATGCCTATCGACCGATTGCTTGGACTACTCATTGTACGTCTTGTAAACCAGATTATTCGATCTGTATTTATTTTAAGACGGCGACTTTTATTTATCGATTACTTATCAACTCCGACACAATCGTTGTTACGCAAGCTCCTAAAATTATCTTTTCGCAATTGTTTAGAAGTTGCGCAACTCATGTTGCAGTCACTTAACGTATGTGTGAGACTAATTGCCACCGCAAAGTTTTTCATGACATTTGATGTTCAAACTACGATATGATTTGTAGTAATTGAGGCAGACAGAGTGACTGCCTGTCTACATCAGAGAATTGTAGTTCGGATGCATAGCAGACTGAGTGACAGACTGGGTGGTTATTTTCATATAAAACTTATCGGGTTTATTTACGTGTGCACTGCTTAATTATGTGCTTATTTGTCATTTACTATATATGTTGTGCTTATTGAATGAACTAATATAGAAACTATTCCGTTGCATGTTCTGAGAGATGCTGAGTTAAGATAGATTTTTTTATTTATTGTTACGCCCAAGATATAGACGGAATAAATGTTAATTAGATTTTACTATTTGAAATTTGTGATATGGCTATGCGGTTTGTATTTTTATTTAAGTGGTTCCTTTATTGTTAGGTAATCTAAATGGGCGTAGACAGAAAGAGAGTCGCATAGACTTGATCTGTAATTTTCTTGTGTGAACGTTTGGCTTACATGTTAAAATTTGAATTGTTTTTATTGCGCCGTTTATTGAATTATTTTCTAAAGATTTGTACTGTGGGGCTACATAAGCCACAAATTTTGTGACATTTCGTATTTTGTAAATCCTGTTAAGGAAACCGTTACCGGATCTTTTCTTATTCATTGGTACTGGGACAGTCTTTCTAACTGGATTGGGTAGACCGGACTGAGCCTGCAGACTATGAGGACGGGTCGGCTATAGGATGATGAAACAACTTTTAGTAGTTGAACAGGCATTGGCTACTACGTGATTCCAATCATTCAGTTTTCGTGATGCTAAAGTGATAATCAGGATAGGTTGAAACGTGTTAATTATATTCGATTGAATGGCGTTTTCTTAGCTTCTGTGGGGTAGAATTACATACTAACTCAATTTCTCTACCTGTTGCCTGGATATATTATGATCTCTCTCTCTCTGTGCTAGGTAAAAACGCTGCAATTTTGTTTTCCGCCCATCTCACAACATTTAGGTTAAGGGGTGCAAGCTTATCGATTTTTGCTCCATTGACACACCTTCGGTTCTGCCAACGGAGCAAAAGATTCCTATTTTGTCAATTTTTATTATTTAGCTTTAGATAAAATCAAAGTTTGTTTTTGGCTAACACGTGTATGGAATGGGTTTTAAACAATTCATTACTGCCTTTAGTAGGTTTGCAAAGTCTTATAGTTTGGACGTTCCTGGTGTTGCAATAATCTTATCGCTTAGATTTATTCGAAAATTCGCAACTATTATTTTATTGCTTATCCTAATCTCATTTTTGCAAATTGAAATTAAAGTCATATCAACTTGGATCAAGAAAGCGTCTAACTCGTGCTACCATTTTATCTATATCCAATCATATTTACAAATGATGATTCTCAGTCTAAATTCTTTCTAAAGAAAATGAGGTTTGAGTTAAGAGGAGACAGATATAGATGGCTCCTCTTATTTTCGTCTTAAAGAAAGCTATTGCCATTCGTTTTTACATGTATCTGATGTTTAAAGGTAATAGTTTATGTGCGCAGTTCAAAGTCAATGAATTAATAAGTATTCCTTATTACTGTGGTAACTTATATATCGTAAGAATCAAGATGGACAGATTTGGACATAGTGGAATCAACTAAAGACAACTTTAATCAAATTAGAAAGTAGATGATCCGTTTGTCTACCAGAATGGGCTTTAAGTGCGCATTATTGTTCCTGGTTCGAATCCCTGTGTGATATGGCATCGAATCGAGCTCATTGGCGATCTTGTTGTGAATTTGTAGTAAAATCATCTTAACGTTATATTTTAGTTGTGCAGATTTCAATCAGAGGCTTAGTCTTGCTTATGAGGCAATACAGTGTAAGCGGAAAAGGAACTCTGCCGATGCACTGTGCTTAAAACTGAGTTTGTATAAATTGTGATTTGTAGAGGTCTAAGCTGCCTAATTTCTACTTGTTACCTAGGTAAGCATCTTCATCTAGAAAAGATCCTTCGCTTAATAAATTACAATCTGTTAACATTTTTTGTGGTAAATTAATACTTTTATCATTATTTGCGTTATTATTTAAAACAATATTTTATCATTAGATTTATTTCTCTCTCATGGTTTTGTGCTAGTGAAGCATCCGGTTTTAAATGATGCTGTAGTGATGTCTATGATGGTGATGTTGATGATGATTTTGATGACGACGATGATGATGATGATGTTGATGACGACGACGGTGATGATGATGATGATGATTTTGTTGAAGAAGACGATGATGATGATGATGTTGATGACGATGACGATGATGATGATGATGATGATGATGATGATGATGATGATGATGATGATGATAATGATGAGAGAATCGTTCAGCTATTATGCTTGCATTCTTATTAGAAACCGACCATATGCTTCTTCTAGATAGTGTATTCTTTTAGCTTTAAATCTTCTCTTTATATGTAGTGCTCTGGTTGAATCTTCGGCTTGACCACTACTATAAGCATATGACCAATGCATACAGAGTGACAGCCAAAGCAACAACACATCAGCATGCAGGAACTGATACTTCACTGCCGCACAAATATTAAAAATGTACACAATTTTATGTGGGCTTTTAAAAAAAACTGACGGGCATATTTTGCTAAAAAATCTCCATAAACTCAATAATTCTGTGACTGTATTACCTCGGTTTCTTTTTATTCTTATATCAAGACCGCAACCTTGATTATAATAATTGTTATCACCACCCGCGCAACCAATGTTCATTTAATTATATAAATGTTCATTTCAATACCACTTCCCCATGTAATGTGGTGTCTGTTCAGTAATGACAGATTGGGCATGGCTAGTTGGAACTTTGGGTCTAAATGGATGCCATATGAGCTCCACCTAAAGGAAAAATTGACTAACCAAGTTACATTAGTCAGTATATAACTGAATATTGTGTGTAGTGTAGCGTGCGGCAGGATAGCTCAGTGGTTAGAGCACCAGATTCCGAAGCAGACGTGCCCAGGTTCGTATCCTGTCCGCGGAAAATTCTGGCCAGTACTTGATGAGTTCCCAATAAGGACGAAACCGGTCTACTGGATGAATTGCCTTTCTACACTATACAATTCTTAGTTTATACTGACATATGTAAGTAATTAATGGGTCAGGTGTTTATATCAAGACTGCAACCTTGATTATAATAATTGTTATCACCATCCGCGCAACCAATGGTCGTTTAATTATATAAATGTTCATTTCAATACCACTTCCCCATGTAGTGTGTCTGTTTATTAATGACAGATTTGGGATGGTTAGTTGGAACTTTGGGTCTAAATGGATGCCATTTGAGCTCCACCAAAAGGAAAAATGGACTAACCGAGTTGCATTAGTTAGTATAAAACTGCAAATTGTGTGCAGTGTAGTGTGCGGCAGGATGGCTCAGTAGTTAGAGCACCAGATTCCGAAGCAGACGTGCCCAGGTTCGAGTCCTTCCCACGGCAAATTCTAGCCAGTACATGATGAGTTCCCAATAAGGACGAAACCGGTCAACTGGATGAATTGCCTTTTCTATACTATACAATTCTTAGTTTATACTGATATATGTAAGTAATTATTGGGTCTGGTGTTTATATCAGGACCGCAACCTTGATTATAATATTAATTCTTTTTATTCTGTTTGAATAAGGTTTAAAATGTTGTCTTGTTGAGAAGTTTGACTTCGCTTCGGGTACCTCATCTCGGTCGACAAAACTGATTCACGGTGGTGTTCGTTACCTACAGAAGGCTGTGTTCAATCTTGACTTTGAACAGTATCGAATGGTCAAGGAAGCTTTGAGTGAACGCGCGCATATGATTTCGAATGCACCACATTTGGCACATCCACTTCCTATAATGCTGCCTCTTTACCGGTATTTCTCTTTTCGTTTTTTTTGTCGTAAATTAATTAAGACTTATTTGGTACAAACATAAAGTATTAATAAATGAAATAATTGATTTGCTCATGTTATGCATAAGGTAATTTCCTAAATCGGACAGCGGAATTAGTATGACCATTTTTGTTAGATTTCTACTTCAAAGAATGTAACGTTTAAAGAAAATCCATCTGCGGATGGGCTCATGCTCGGACTCACACTAGATAAGTATTTGAAATGGCATTATTGATATTTGTTCCGATGACCTAGTGATTAGAGAAATTTACTACTAGGTGAGGTGGTACTGCTTCGAATTTCTTTTTTTTTGCTTTCTGCTGTAAATGGCTGGTTGCTTTATATGGATTAAGTCATGATATTTTGTGTACCTTTTATGTATAAGGTCTGGTGTACCTATTAAAATTCGTTATATTATTGGTACTAATACTAATAATTTTACTATTATTATAAGTAGTAGTAGTAATAGTATTAGTAGAAATACTGAGAGGTATTAGATGTGTTTGTAGTGGTGTTAGTTGTAGTAGTATTAGTTGTTTTAGTAGTAGTAGTAGTATTAATAGTTGCATTAATAGTAGTAGAAATGGTAATACCATTATTATTACAACTACCATTACCACAATCACTAATACTACAAAAACACCAGCAAATACTACTGCTACGACTTTTCATTCATCCAGCTGTTTTCTTTATAATGCAAAAATCGAATCTTGCTGGATTGTTGATCTTACAGTTAATTTCAAATATTTGTTTTGCTTAATTAGGGAAATAATGAAAAAATTATGATAGCTGAACCTTTTGCTGGAATCATGCTTCAAAGTGGACTTGACACGCCTCTTTCAATTGTTCACTGTTTGTAAATAGCAGGAAGGATTGTTTTCTGTTGATTGAACTGCACTGAGGGCTTAACTAAGCATTCTGATTTCTAGTTATGCGTTAGATGTGATGCGAAGCTCCACTCTGTTGTGATCAACAGAAGGTGCGTTTTATTTTTTGATGGGATTTAAGATCTTATTAAATTTTTAAATCGGCAATTAGGATTTCGTGTGCTTCTTGAATATTTTGAGACGCGTTTTACATGATGTTATAGTTAATTAGTTTTATGTTTATCTCACGCTCACGAAGTGCAAATAATACGCAATATGCTCGTGTTGGAATTATTTTCTGTATTTATTTGTTTCAAAGGGTTAAAAAATGTAAAAGGTATCAAGTTCTTTTAAAACATATTGCCTTTATAATGAGTTCCAACACGGGATTTCAGGGTGTACTTAATAAGTTTGTCACATAGCGTTCGTATTGAGCAGAATCAGTTTGTGTTCGAAAATACATCTGAAGCAATCAAAAACGGCAGCGGTATTTTAACGCATTTTTGTTTGGTTCAGTGGTTGACTTCTGCATCCTAAGGGTCATGAGGCTCACATTTTTGTTAAATGGTTAAATTTTATTAGGTGTAGTCGCTCCAGATTATATGGTATGTGGACACTATTTGACGTCACTTCCAACACTTTGGCTCAACCAATGAACCATATCATTCATTACAAGACCTACACTTTATCTCATTGCCTTTCTTTCAAAACCGACTTTAATACACGCGCTCAAGTATGTAAAGGTGTTGCTCAGTAATATCATGCCCTTTAAAATGTTTTCGAGAAACATCGAAAAGTAAATTATACAGAGCGAGACCAAATCATTTGAGGTTTGATTCATTTATTCTAAAACTGGTTCTGTTGAATTTTTATATTTACAGGTGGTGGCAGTTTCCGTACTATTGGGCTGGTATAAAATTGTACGATTTGGTTTCGGGCAACCAGATTCTGAAAGCCAGCTATCACTTAAGCAAGTCGCAAGCGTTAGAGCGTTTCCCATTGCTACGAAAGGATAGACTTGTTGGAGCCCTGGTCTACTACGATGGTAAGTATGTGTCGAGTGTTGGCCGGTTTGTGTGTAAAGCTATTTATAATAATTTTCACGTGTTTCGTAGGTAGCAAAGTTAATTTAAAATTAATAT
>JAQBSW010015205.1:0-10229 GCA_029291075.1 Eudiplozoon nipponicum | reverse complement strand
TCATCGATATCAGTTATCACATTTCGCGGTAAGCATGACATAATTCAATTCAATATATAACAGTAACAGGTGTTCAGAAATTGTTGTAATTCTCAATTTCGGTGAAATATAGCATAAATTGATATCCATCAGTTTGGTACGATGTACCGATTCGGACTCATTAGGGTCTACAATGAATTATCGCAAAACTTTATAATCAACAGTGATGTGCGACAAAGAGGTATTCTTTGTATATTTTTGCTTTATTATATAATACTTGCTATTATGGTCTACACATTTGCATACTTTTAGGATGCAAACGTCTAAGTTCTTCATTGTGGAAGATAAGTCGACTATGGCTACAAAGACGGTGTTGTACAAGAAATACAACAACTGAGATTCTACTCAAGTCCACTTCAGTAGATTAACAGTCGTCGATCGGCCTTTCAATATGCAATCCGCATTCTCTAAATGTAAGACACACTTACAAGATGATACATCGCGGTCACATGTTACGTACGACTACAATTCGATTTGCCATTAGAGAATTATTCTTTCAGCCAGTGTCATATGAGCGTCAGAAACAAGGTTAACAGATTTGTATATGAGAAAAATTGCTGAAGGTTAGGTATTATCTGACTAGTTCGCTTACCAGAGTGAGTTCCACGTGCGCATGATAGTTCTTGGTTGTAAACCTTGAGCGATATGGTATCGCGTCGTTGCCTTCTTCCTAACACTCTTGTCATAAGTTGGAAAAGTTAACTACAGTGTTTGGTTTTATTTTTGAAGCGATATGGTGAAAACCGCGAGTACACTGTATAACCGATTTCGCCTTGCATGACGGTTGACTTCGCCCGGATTATGGTGTGT
This sequence comes from Eudiplozoon nipponicum, assembly GCA_029291075.1. Classification (NCBI taxonomy): domain Eukaryota; kingdom Metazoa; phylum Platyhelminthes; class Monogenea; order Mazocraeidea; family Diplozoidae; genus Eudiplozoon; species Eudiplozoon nipponicum. Next base: position 9,380 of record JAQBSW010015205.1, on the reverse strand, counting down.
AGTAGTCTATATGGCCTCGTTTCTTTTGAATGCATAGGTAGGCCACACCATCCAATCTACATCAACTTTTCCATAAATCATTAGTCTTTTTCAGTGTTTGCGACTATTATTATCATCATTTTTCTTGTGCGGGACAATTGATAGCACTCGTAGGTCGGCAAAATGTTGAATCCTGTACATTTCCAGGTGCACCGATTATTGGCCTTGGTTAATGGGTTCGTAATTGTCCCTTCATTTTTAAGCCCTCCATCAGCTACTTGTCTAAAAATGACGTTGGAACAAGACTTTCCACAAAAAATCCTGTTCCAACGTCATTTTCAAACAAGCAGCTAATGAAGGGGGACAAAACAAGTGTGGAAAATTTTGTTCCAACGTCATTTTCAGACAAGCAGCTGATGGAGGGCTTAAAAATGAGGGGACAAGAGCGAACCCATCAATCAAGGCCAATAATCGGTGCACCTGGAAATGTACAGGATTCAAGATTTTACCGACCTACGAGTGCTATCAATTGTCAAACACAAAAAAATACGATCAAATCCACAAAAAGAAGGACAGAACTGCGCATTGCAACTCAATATTTATTATTATCATTATAATAAAGTCATTTGGTTTGTTTTCTCATAGTTATGCGACAGTCACAAACAAAATATAGTAAATGCTGTTGCATTGTTGATATTGACGACGATGACATAACATGGAAGCTGAGGAAGAAAATGAATTATAATGAAAGCGACAATACCGGCCATCGCATACACATCGAGATCAAATTGAAGTTTGCAAAAACTGAATAACGCGACACAGAGAGGAAAGCAGAATCTTAATCCCGATATCAAAGGAAATAATCACATTACAATAAGGAATCACACACGAACATGCATATATTGAAAAAACTTAAAACATCGCGAAAGGCAGGATTAATTAAACAATCATTGATTGCGCGGGTGGTGGTAACAAATTCTTTAAATCAAGTTTGCGAGCTTTATTTAAAGAAGCAAAATTAAAATTGGTTTTATTAGTGATTTAGTAATCACAAGACAATCATAACTAAACGAAAGAAATTAGAAGGCCAACAAAGACGACCGTTAAATTTCAAAGTCATCAGTTGTCCTTAGTAAATGATAGTGCATCTTATGATCGATTGAATAAAAGGTATTAAATTCTATTTGTAAATTTGGCAGGAACCAACTACTCACTCTCCAAGAGAAATGCAAAACACAAAGGTAACAGCTAGACGAGAATTATTTAAATCTGGTTGCGGACTTGAAATAAGCAGCAAGCTCATATATAGTCAGTATAAGCTGAGCATTGTAGAAGGTAGCTAAGTCAATTTATCCAGTATCTATTGTATGTTTCCGCAGTGCGAGTTTCAAATGTTGAATCTCCGCGATTTGCGTTCGTGGGTTGTCGTTTTTCACTACCAGTTTCGTAAAGATCCAATTGATCCCCATTCTGCACACTTGATTAGATTATGTATACCAGGAATTTGAGATAGCTGCATATATATGGAAAGCAAAATTAGATATGCGGCTAGAGGTGAGAGCTGCATATCTAATTTTGCTTTCCATATATATGCAATGCGGTTTGATCCTCGCTAGTCAGTTTGCCGTCGTACTCTGATGATGATGATGATGATGGAAGGTCGAAACGCGTCAGTGCGTTGCGACTGGCGGTAGTTTTTTATGTTGTTCGACCACTGGTTAAATACAATGGGATTGGTGTTTACTTCAAGCTCGCAAACTTGATTTAAAGAATTGTTACCATCACTCGCGCAATCAATTGTTGCTTAAGCCTCAGATTAGTCTGAAGCACAAATGGTAATGATATTCTTTAATAAATTTATTTTTTAAATAATGAATCTAAATTAAACTGACTTTGCTGATAAACCATTAGAGAAAATCATAATCAGAAAAAAAATAATGATTTGTAAAACCTAAGTCAGGTTAAATAGAAACTGATCTTTCATTCGTTTTCAACAACAGACTCAAGTGAAGTAAAATTTAATTAATAGAAAGAACTTGTGTGAATACCCACAGTATCATCTTCCGTCCGTTGATTTTCTTTCGTCTCATCAAAGGAGTTCGGTGATTCAATTTTTAGATTGCTAAGGAGTAAATGATAAGTTTTACTGAAACCGACGTCCAACCGATCAGAAGTATGTATAGATTCGTGAATTGGTGATGAACATGAAGAATTCGACATATTGCCAATCGGGCTTGGCTGAAGTATATCCTGATAAAAATATTAGAGTAACATAAATAAAAAGTTGAATGATAAAATGTGTATGTTTATTTAAAACGATAAAATATACTTATTCTAATGAGGATAATATTAAATCGCTTTGAACTATAAAATTTTTGGAAAAGCGCAAATCTAAATAATCGTTCTGCCATCAAAATAATTAACCATGTCAATCAATTGAGCAATGCATGTTTGCACGTGTGCTGATAACAATTATCGTATTTTCCGGACTATAAATCCGACTTAAAAACGTAATCTCTCTTAAAATTCAGCAATGCTACCTATAATCCGGTGCGCTATATGTGAGAAAAACACGGCGTGATAGAAATTAGAAATGAAATATTGTAAATAACTGAAACTCTACTTGGTACCAGTCCTATCTGCTATAATGTATTTCGTTAAAGAAACTTCATCAACATTTATTCTAAACACCACCGGCATTGCATTTTGTCTGTCTTATCTAACAAGGAAAGTTAACGATTTCATCTCTTTAATGTGAGTGCCTATACTACCTATTTAGCTGCTGTATCATTATATTTTATTAAATACGATTGATGAATACCTCAATATGTTAATTTGTTCGAGAAATCACCTAACAAGAGACATGCTTACGAAGAGGAATTGAAGCTCACGGCCGTCATTTGTGCAAAAAATGGAAATACAGCAGCTGCAACAGAGTTCCGCATGATCGAGCCAATTGTACGGTGGAGGAACAAGATGACGGTCACGAAGACCACTCGGAGTTTCGGAGGGAAAAAGCGAGTTGGTCACAGTTAGTGGAAAAAGTATAACAGTGGATAACCAAGCAGAGAACTGTAGTTAGAAGCGTCTACACTGTCACCATTCAATTTAAGGCGATAGCGATTGCATGTAAAACGAAGATCAGTGATTTTAAAAGAGGTTCTTCGTAGTGCCTTCACTTTATGTGAAGATGTCATCCCTCGATCCGGACAAACACTACCATCTCGCAGCAGCTGCCACCGGATTACAGGGAAAAGCTGGCTATCAACCGCGCCTACTGCCTAACAAAATTACTGAAAAGATGCAGCAAGACCACATCGCCAACATGGCTGAAGTGCCCCTCACTTTTGACATCACCATGAGCAGTATTGTAGAGTAAACAGGAACCCGTACGGTACATAAACACTAAACAGGGGATGAGGAGTCATGTTTCACAGACGCCCTCGGTTGCCAGGTCAATGGAAAGAAGCCACCACTAATGGTTATTTTCAAATAAAGACACTTCAAAATGAATCTTTTCCGGCTGGAGTCAGAGTTATAGCCAGCTAGAAAGAATGGATGGGCGAGGAGATGATCGAGTATGCGAGAGAAGTCTGTCAGAAGTCAGAGTGGTTTAAGCCATTTCCTCATTCCTATTAATCAACAACTCGATGTACACCAATCTCACGAATACCATCACAGACCAATTAAAGCAAACTATCTCAGAGATCATCACAATTACATGAGAGTTAATTCAAAACTCCAGCCGCTAGATACTGACGTTAACAAGTCCTTCAATGTTAAGTTACGAGCCGCGTGGGAGCGGAGGATGACAAAATTCGAGCACGCCAGGACGGGGAGACAACACCGAATTAGCTATGCCTCTATATGCCAACGGGTTGTCGATGGCTTGGTAAAGTTATCGGTCTCAACTATCATTCGTTTTTACGTGAAGTCTGGAATCATCACTGAACAGTCAGGTAACAACGACGATTCTAAATCGGATGATGGCGTAAGTCCGTTTGCTAAACTCAGATAAAAAAAAGGAAGAATTCGATGGGTTTCTGGATGAAGATGAACGAGAATAAAGTGGCTTAGACAATTTTGTGCAAACCTTTTGGTAATAAAATATATAACAAATTGATAACAAATTGATAAAAAAATGGATTGGTGCTTATTCAAGTTGGCAAACTAGATTTAGATAATTTCTTTATCCCACAAATCAATAGATTGCATTCATTGTATGTAGAACTCGAACTTTAAGGATTTCATACTTAAAGCACAATGTATTTATTTAGTCAAGGCAGTTTCCTCGATGGATAACTTGTCAGCAGATCACACTCAAGCTGATAAGACATTTAAAAAAACCATTTATAGCTACAGTGAAATATTAGTAAAATTATTGTTTAATAGCTAGAGTGCGCTTCGTTCGAGCCGCTTTTATAAAGAACAACGCTTTTAACAAAATTTGTGAGTACGTGAATTTTACGTTATGCTTTGCTAAGCTTTGCAATTGGTTAAATAAAATGGCATTGGAGTTTATATTGCGTCAGCAAACTTGACTGAAACAATAATTGAAACGCGTTAGTTGAAAGCAGAAATCTCAGTCTATTAAGCAGATGCATATATCCGCAATGTCCTCTGCAAAGTTATATGTAGAAAAGTAATGCCATACTTAAAAAAGTCAGAAGATGAGGATAATGTTGCAAAGTCAGATATGTAGAATAGTTACTCTTTCGATACGACTGTACTACTTTTTAGATCTTTTAAAGAGTGATGTTTGCACTGATCAAAGTATTTACGCTACTCTTGTCTTTTTTATAAATTGACATACTTGAAAGTTCGCACAAATTAACTTGGAATTTCTTCACTACTAGATAGGCTGAAAGTGGTTCGCCGAGCAAAATTTCAAATATTTATTAACGAAGCCGAGTCTACCGCATAACAGGTTGTCATAATATTTAAATCAAACGCTCAACCTAGCAAAATTACCGCAAGTCATCATCGGAACACGACGGCAAACTGACTAATGAGAAGCAAATTGCAATGCATAAAATTGGAAAACGAAATTAGATATGCAACTCCCACCTATAGTAGTCATGCAATGATTGTATTAGACTGAAATTGTCGGCTGCACAATTTCTGTGCAGTCATTAAAATGAACTTTTCTTAGCTTTCGCCACACGTATATAAGTTATAGAATGAGACAATAGTTGAGTGCGTGAATGAGGGTACCAATTATTTAAATCAAGTTTATGAGTTTGAGATAAACACCAACCCCATTGTATCTAACCAGACGCACAACAGTAGAACACCTGTAATATCAAAGGGTAAATTGAAAAAATGAAAAATCGTTGTCCACTCTATGAAAAGCTACATCAAGAGCCTAGAAGCATTACGTACTGAATAAAATTGATCAATATTTGTTTCTCTTCTGAAGAGCAAAACTACTCACAATAGGGAGAAATGTAGTGCTCGTAAATCTGAAAGCAGTACATCTGTCGCATCCAAACAAGCTATCACGGATGATTTTCCACGAGTTGCGTTCGCGGGAGGTTACTTTGCACTAACAGTTTCACAAAGATCCGATTGATCACCATTTTCCAGTATGCATCTGTTAGGCGAATCAAATTTTACATTCGAAAAAGAGAATAATGAGGAATTACCTTTCTAGATGTGAAAATAAAACGGAATGGTCCCAGATTGGAAAGAGATAGTTTTAGGAAAGAGACTTCTTTCGGACTCCTTCGTAATTTCTTCTCAAATCACCAATATGAAATTAAAATAGGCATTCTTAAATCCATGATATTAAGGAAACTTAGAATAGTTGATTTGAAAAATACAGATAAAGAAATGAGGAGGTTAAAAGAAATATTCGAACTAAACGGCTATCCGTCAAGTATAATAGAGAGATTATTAATTGTGATGATGCCGAGATTTAATTGTAATATTATAAACAAAGTAAAGTTGGAAACAGAACTAGATAAGCACAAAATTAAGATATTACTTGATTCAAAATTGAGCAGAATAATAGTAGCCAAGTATAATATTAAAACAGTTTCAAGACAATCGCTTACTATGGGCAATAAACTACCTAGCCAAAATGAAAAAGTAGAACCCCTCGATACATCAGGAGTAAATGCGATACCTTGCAAAGATTGCAAGCTCAGATATATGGGCGAAACAATGCGCCCGACAAAGTTTCGTAGAGGGAAACACAAAACGGCCTGCAAATATGGACACATTCAAAGATCAGATCTAGCTAGGCATTCGAAGTAAACAGGTCATGAAATGGACTGGAATGGATGCAAACGCATCGCGTTATGCAACCGCAACAGATTAACTAGACTAATTAGAGAGTCGATTGAAATAAAATCAATAAATATAACATCGGTAGAAAAAGCATTAGGCCAAATATTTAATGAAGCATTTTCTAGGTCCAGAAAACGAAAAGCAGATGAACCTGAATTAAGTGCAAACCTAAGTAAGAAACCCCGCTTAAAGAAAACTGGGCAATCGAAATGAAGGCATACGCAAAACGTGACCGAACAAACGAATTTGATGGAGCCTAATATGTTTTGTCTAACGAGGAGCACTTATTGTCAGATCCAAAAATAAGTCAACGGATATCAATGTTAGTTATTCGTTGTTGGTAACCAACATGTGCTATACTTCTCAAACAACGATGATCGAATGCCTGTAAGCGTCTCAGATCATAAACTCTAAGAGGCCAAGTTTCACTATCGTATAGTTAGACTGCGCGTATATATGCATTGTAAACACGACCTTTAAGGCAAAGTGAAATATTCGCGTTTCACCAAAAAGGACGAAGGTTCGAGAAAGCTACTCTAGCTTTCGTGATCCGTATTCTCACCTCGTCGGACATATTGCCTACATTATTGATAGAGTTCCCAAGATATGTAAACCTGTCGACTATGTCTAGATCTTCATTTTGCAGTCGCAACGTTGGAGTGAGTGGTGGGTGATACTGTAACAGTATCTTACATTTAGAGGGTGCGAATTTCATACCAAAAGACGGAACAACGTCTGTTAATCTATTCAAGGTGGCCAGGGCAGCATCCGTTAACTCGTTGTAGACCTTAACGCCACCAGAAGTATTTGTGTAGAGAGCTCGTATAATATTAACAAATTTTGTGGGCACACCGCTTTTCGACAAGATATGAAATAAAACATTGCGATCCACCGAATCAAATGCACCCTTGAAGTCTAGAAAGACGACTATTGTGGGACGGTGATATAAATGTATCTGTTCGAGAACTTGCCTTAACGTAAAAATATTATCTATACAACCTCGTCCTGCGCGGAATCCGGCCTGTTCTTCTATTGTTTGTGATTCACGTGAAGAGCTAAGTCGACGTAGGATAATCGAAGCAAATAACCTTGATACGACCGGAGTCAAACTTATACCACGATGGTTATCGCACGAATTACGATTGCTTTTTTGAAGATGGGAATGATGGTCGACTCATTCCAGTCAAGTGGTACGGTTTCCTCATTCCATATAGTATGGAAAAGTTTGGTCAACGCTCCTGAAATTATATCGCCACCATCCTTAAACAATCCTGGATGCAAATCATCGAGGCATGCGGCGTTTAAGAGATAGGATTGCATCGCGTACTTCTAACTTGGATGGTTCTTCGGGATTAACATTCCACACTGTTGATGCCGACATGCATTCGGGAACCGGAACTGACGCGGGTGACCAAGAAAATTGATCTCTAAAGTGTTCAGCCCACTTGTCAAGACGACTTATTTTATCGGTTATTAAATCGTTGTTACTATCATTTATAGTTTCACTAACTTTTAATTTTCTCGGACCTGTTGCGCGAATAAGTTGAAACAAATAGCGACTATTACCTGACGCGAACGCTTTTCCATTTCTTCAGCCTTTCTAGATCGACTTTTAGACTGCGCTTAAGTTGGCGTATTATATTGCGACGAGTATTATTATCAGTCGAGCCAAGTGTAATTTGGTGTCTTGCTTCGAGTATCTCAATAGATTTTACAGAGAGCTAATGATTATTTCTACGGGGGCCTTCATTGTGCATTGTAACTTATCTTGGACCAAAGTAAATTCGGATTTTCGCCATCCAGACCAGTTAGATTAGACTTTAGAATATCTTGATAATTTTGTCAGAAGGACGGTTGTTCGAGTTTGCCTACATCAATTTTGGGTTTATTCTTAATTATTTTCCCGGAAAATTTTAGTGCAAATCTACAACGGATAAGTGCATAGTCCGAGTCGACATAAGTGTTCCAAAAGGAACGACAATCCTGGATGCAACCACGCCATCTATAACCAATTGCTACATGATCTATTTGAGCCCACTGTTGTCCGGGTGCTGGAGGACGCCATGAAGCACAACGTCTAACACTACGTCTGAAGTTTGTACTACTTAAATATAGTCTATGTTAAGAGCAGCTATCCAAAAGCCGTTCACCATTATCGTTGCGAGTCGAGCTTAGAGTGTATCTTCCACCTAAATGAAATTCGGTGTTACTTAAGCGCCCAACATGAGCATTCATGTCATCCATAACCAGAACTATATCCGAACTTCGTGCTTTACTTAGTAAGGAGCTTAATTCGGAGTAAAAAGCGTCCTTGCTTTCTTCCGTGCTGCAATTGGTAGGAGCATATGCAGATACAACGAAGAAGCAACGATGATAACGGTTTTTGCTTTGATTTTAGTAAATGTATTTAAACGTGCCGCACACAATCGACTATTTAAAGGGATCCATTCAATTAAGCAAGCGTCAGCTCGCGCGCTAAGGGCAATACCAACGCCCCATTTACCGGCTTGAGAGAATTCTGTGGAACCAGATGTTCGAAGCGAATAACGCGTAGATACGGATGCTGCACCCAGTTTCGAAATGCACGTAGAATCCTGTATTCTGGTTTTAGATACGCAACATATGTCGATTTCTAATTTATCCAACGTACGAGCAAGAGATTCTTGGTGTCCAAGTTGTTCTATGTTCGCACATTAAATGCGCCTACGTTAAAAACTAACGTAGGTTTAATGAATGATTGTCTACTAGAAGCATTTTCGATATTTGGCATCCTGATATTGTGCTCAGTGTTATGATCTAAACCGACCATATTTATAATATTTAAAAGAGTGTTATTGTTAGATTAAGAAAAGGAAATGGAAGAAAAGGAGGCAGAATCGCAGATAGAGTTGCTGCAGTAGCCCGTTTTCGCTTATCCACCCTGCGCGGCTCAGCAGATAAAGCGACTCTTTTTAAACTGCGCGACGGCCGATACAGTATGTAATTATTATAAGTTGTACTTGTCATGGTTATATGTGAACTATAAAAGATCACTAGGTCACCCTTTCCGAATGATGGTTTGTATTCAGAGTTTTCCTTCCGAAAGATAGTCTGCCAACCAAGGTTGATGC